>QLSR01000147.1:165285-318255 GCA_031780015.1 Citrullus colocynthis
AAAAAAAAAAAAAAAAAAAAAAAAAGAAAAAAAAAGAAGGAAGGTGATAGAAAAATAGCAAAGGAATAAGGTGTTTGGTTACCAAACCTGGTAAGGAATCCAATATTGAGGATGACATAAATTTTTGTTCAACGAACTTTACATTATCGAACAACTTGGAGAATAAAATTATGCAAATTTATGTCATCCTCCTATATAACCTTTCACTTTAAATCACAATCCATGAAAGAAAAAAGCAGTTTGCCACATGTAATTCTCAAAGTTTAGGTCGAGTGCCACAACCACATCCGAAAATCTATCATTACATGGCATATTTTCACAATAATATCTCTAAAGTTATTAAGTTATATACGCAAATATTGCTAAAGAATCCGTTCAAATAACGAATGAAGTTTAAATACAAGAAACTAACAATTGAAAGGGGGAAAAAAGTTGTGAAAAATGCTTCCCTTTCGGCTCCTTTACCACTAAGAATCCGCAAATATAAAAAATATCAGAAAATAGGATTGATATTTAAAGTGTAGAAGGAAATCATAGACCTAGTCAAGTAGAAACACGGTCTCGTAAAACTAGTATCTCAATTACATGTAAACATGAATACGGGGAAATCACATTTCCACTATAAACAATACAATCTTTTTCAACTTCTTCAGCATAAATATCATCAAACATTTTTATATACAAGTGAATTTCAAGTTTGGTTATACCAAGTTTGCATAAATAAATCAATCAACTTGAATACTTAATTAATTTAAAACTATGCCTACCATAACTGAAAGATAGTTAGAACACTCCAACACTTTATCAAACACTTTAGGATAAATAAGAGCCTTAAGAAAAATGATACTCATCTAATGCACCAAAGCGCACCTCAATTATTTGAAAGACTCTTGAAAAAACAAAGGGTCTTAAAGTCAAAACTCAGTTTGAAACCATATTCAAAGTCCCAAAGAGTGCTTAGAAGGAATACTTTTACCCAAAACAACCGTAAACCTTATTTCAAGCACTCTAAATTAGATTCAAACTACAAATATAGAGTTTTGTAAGGGTTATAGACCAATTTACATCATTTAGAAAGGATTTTAAATGTCTAAACAAATATTTGTCACGTAAATATAACCTAATAGAGGTTATTAATCCAAAATTGATCTATTTTGAAATAAGTTGCAATATATATAAATGTAGATTAATTGATATGAAAAAAATTAAAGAATGAAATTTTTTGGATAAGGCACCCATAGTTACAGAAGAAGAAAAGATAAAATTGGAGGATTTAGAAAAACCCAATTGTGGAAACTAAACACAGTTCATCGAACAGAGGCATTAAGATCTTTCATCAGAATGGGTCCAATTTGGGCTTTAGGAATCCTAGATTGAAGCAAACAAAAGTAAATTATCATGCAAAATGTCGTTTTCAGAAGGGCAACAAATAAATATACAAAATGGGTAACACTAGTTCCTTGGTATAATACAGGGCAGAGAAACATCATATGACATCTGAATCAGTAGACAACAAACCCCACCAAATAAAGTCTAGATTTTATACTCTTGAATAAAACACATTCGTCTGGAGCCGAACGTATGAAACTAATAGAGAGTCAATGAAGGAAAAGAATAGAAGAACAAATCAAACAAAATAAAAACATAGAATATGGTAATGCAACAGGAGAATAGAGGCACTATACTTGCAGTTTATCAACATCGTCCAATGTAGCTTGGGACATGATTACAGTACGATTTTCTCTCGCCGGAATAAGAAAAATCCGAATAAAAGTTCTAGTCGATGAATAATAATACTCAAAAAATCTCCCTTAGGTTTCAGAAAAGAGGTTTGGAAAGTGCTTTTTGAAGTAAAATAAATCATTTAAAATGGGTTTTAGTCGGATTCCCTTTCTTAAATGACCCTGCTTGGACACTCTCAAGCGAACTACTCAAGCTCACCATAGCTATAGCAGTTTCCACCGCCACCAATATAACCTCTACTAATGCCCTATTTTTCCCAACTTAAGGAAGAGGTAAAACCCTAGATGACATTAACAAAAGGAAAGCACTAAACATAAAAATGGGGTTTAAGGGCAAACTGAAGAAAATAAAAGGGAACAAGAAAGACAAAAATAAGAAGGAACAAGAGATTTACCAAGTTAGGAACATAGAGAAAACAATGGAGTTGGAATGTTATTTGAACAACTCTTTGGGAGTTGCTCGACGAAATAGAAGAAGATGTCAGAAGATGATAGATATGTAGGAATGACGAACCATGGCGATGCTTAAACCACGGCTGGAGAAGAAGAGGATCATAAGAGAGAAGACATACGGAGAGTCTGCAAATGGCGATAATGAAAAAAGCATAATAATGGTCTTTGGGTCTTTTCCATGTGTAAGGTCGCACACAAACAAATTTCCTTTCCTGCTTTTTTCCCCATTTTTTTTATTGTTTTTTATATAACAAGCTATATTAAAAAGCTATTAAAAGTGATATTTGTTGTAGTGGGGTCTTTGGTTGAGCGTACCCACAGTTAACAAATATTGATTAATGTGGTTAATGAGTTTAGCCGATTAATCTCATATCGTTTGAGCTTCTGATCTGTAGGTCCATTAGGTCCCCTTCCTAGCTCATAAAGAGTGATGAGGCATTTATGTCTTGAATAAAATTTGAAATGTTCAAATTTACTTAGGGAAATAATGTAATATATGATGATACATCATAATATAAAGTTTATTTTGAACTTTATAATATAAATTTAATTTTGGATGTGATAGAAAATTAATTTTTGAGAGAATTAAATATTTGAAGGAGTTCAAATATTAATATGAATCTAATTCATATTAAAACTATAGGTTAAAATTAATGTGTATTAGATGCACATTAAAACTATAAAATATGAGAGAATAAGAATTAAATATGATTCAAATATAGGTTAAATTAAATATTAATTGGGTTCTTTTCAAATATACGAAAAGAAACTAAAATATTTATAAATATAGCAAAATTTCATTGTCTATCTGCGATAGACTACTATATGTGTCACGATAGACACAGATAGTAAGTATCGCGATCTATTGCGATATATCGCATATAGACTGTGTATTTTGCTATTAGTTGTAAATATTTTCAACAATTTTGCCATTCAAGATAATTTTCCTATTTAATCTGACAATTAATTAATTAAAGAATTAATTTTCTTAATTTATTTTAATTAAATTTGATTTCATTAAATTAAATGAATAAAGCTATAGATTATGTGGAAAATGTTCATTTAAATATGATTTAAATGAAATAATTAATCAAAATTAGATTTAATTGTTATTATTTATTTATTTATTTATTTATTTGTTAAATTAAGTAATTAAATAATAAATAAAAAGGGTAACTCCCTTATGTGGAAGTTACACTTTATGTGGTTTAATCCCACATCTTCTGATCTCTCTCCATATATACCTACAAAATGAGAAAAGGTAGATGAGTTATGTGGTTTTTTTTTTTTTTTTTCCTCTACTTCTTCTCTAAAATTCTCTCTAGCAAAATGATTTTTCTATACCAAGAAGAGAATCCACAATCCTTTATATCAAAATCTCAGAGGATAGAAGAGGTTCATGGTGGTGGTATTCAGAGTCAACAACGAATGTAAGGCTTCTAACTTTAAATGCATGCTTAACCTTAGAATTAATACAATAGGTTTTCTGTATTTTTTTCAGAGTGTATGGGTATTTCAAAATCCCAATTAATTTCGAGTTTGGTTTTGTATTTTTTCCACTGCGTTAGGGATTTCAACCCTACACCCATATCATTAAAATACCCTAAAGGAAGGAACGAATATTATACTTTTGGACTAACCAATACTTTTATTTGTGGCATGCAGGAGGCATTGAAAAGACTCAAGGAAGGAGTAGAAGAGACAATTATGGAGGATAAACATATGCAATATGCAGCCACAAAGCCCTCCTGATGAAAGCACCTCAATAAAGACTAAAATCGCGTCCATCATCAAAACCTAGGTGCAAAATGAAAGAACAACACCTCTGTCTTAATACTAGTATTTTGATAAGTTAACATTCTTAGTTGTTATTATTATTATTTTTAAAAAAAAAAAGACGAAGGAGAGAAAAACAAAATACAAAAAGAATTCAAGAGTTTTCGAATTTCAACCAATGGTCTAAACACGAGGAAACTCTGTCTAGGCTGGTTCTAACTAAGGAAGGGATATTTAAGGCTTACATGGAGACTATTAGTTGAAGTTGTTAAATTATTAAGTTGATATTCAAAATGGAGAAAAACTGAAGTACACATAGAATTCCTAAACTCGGTAGCCCTCTACTTTAAGTGTTTCAGGTATGAAGAAGTCCAAAAGGGAAGTGATATGAAATGAAAAGGATTTCAAAAATTAAAAGGGCAATGTGGCCGCATCATGGCAACAATGCAGTCGCATTCATTTAAATTCTCATATTCAAATAACATCATTAGAATCTTGGTGGGTCACTAAAAGCCTATTGGACACCTTCACCCCTCAAGCAACACAAAAACCACGCTTGAAGGAATGGTGGAGCACGATAAGAAAAATGGGGGCCGATACACGTCAAGCTTTGGAAAAAAAAGCCAAGAAAAATAACCCACCGAAAGGTCCTGTTTCTGTGAGCAAGACCACTTCTCTACCACCATCCGATGATCTGCTAGTCCTCAAGGATCCTATTTTTCCTTCAACACATGAAGATAAGGCCTCCAACTCTTGAATTACTTCCTCTGGCCTGGCCAGCTAGTAGGAAGTGATGCAACTGCATCACAATCACATTAGGTGTGTGGAGCTTCATCACCTTATGTCTATGCCACGACTGTAGTGGGATGCATGACGAACAAGTTTGAGCACTTCATGGCTCAGTCCAGAGGCTCTTAGGCCTATGCTAAGGCCTGCAATGAAGAGTACCAGAGGTTTCTGCACTCTTTTGGCTCCATTATACTCTTCAGTTGTACCTCCTTGCCCTGTTAACATCATCCATGACCTTACCTAGATGAAGACAAAGATAAAGCTTCCAAGCATGATTAGGAGAGTTCTTAGTTCTCTTTTATTGTTGTCAGTATATTTTTGCATAGTTTTCTTTCTTTGTTTTTGTTTTTAAGTTAGAGTTAGGTAGATTTAAAGTGCTTTAGTTGAGAGTCTGGAAAAACAAAAACAAAAATTGATGATTATGTAAGTAAATAAGCATGCTAATCTTTCGTTTTGCAAAGTAGCACTTCAGGATGATAACTAGAGTTTATCTCTTACTAGCATGCCTTATTGACGAATGCTAAAGAGCATAAAATCAAGATTAAGTAAATAAGCATGCCAGTAAATAATGTCGTGAGATGCATATCATAAGATTGCATGCTAGCCTAATGCGATTAGGATAAGATTAGTTAATTTGTTTTAAATGGTTTAGAATTTGATTAATTAATCTTCAATTTTATTTGTAATTTAAGGGATTGAATTCCAATGCGAAAGTGTAGGATTGCTTTTGTCTTTGATTTGGGAAAGAAAAACATAATTGATTTTCTAGAAAAATACGGCTAAGCATATGTAACAAAGAATTTAGAAAATACCTTTTGGATGAAGAGGATTTTTCTATATTGCTTGGAGTTTTCTAGTTTTCTGAACTAAAACTCCAAGGTCACGAACACCACCGTTAAGCAACCTTGCTATGACTCGAGGAGGATCAATGGCATGGTGGGATCCTTTCTTGTTCCAGGAAACTCTAGAATTTTGAGAGAAGGGTTTTGAGAGAATTTTAGAAAGAAGGGAGCTTATGGCTTTTTGTTTTTCTTCAGTGAGTTTCTTGTATCTTTGTATCATTATATAGAGATCAAGCTCTAACCCTAATCCCTAATTATTATTTATTCAATATATTAAATCAAATTTAATATAATTAAATAAATAACAATCAATTAATTAATTGACTATAATTAATTAATTAACAAATAAACATCACATATTTATTTATAATGCATTTAAATAATTTAAAAATGCATATCTTTCTCTTAAGCTATAGTTTCAATATGAATCTCATTCGTATTAATTTTACTCTATAGTTTTAATATGAATCTATATTAAACTAATATCTAAATTTCATTAAAATGACAATTTCTCGTATTATATAATTTCAATTATAAATCACATTCATAATCAACTATAATGTATCATAATACATTATACTTTATATTAATCTTTATTAATATAAAATTCTCTTAAACAGTTTGAATAATTCAAATTATTCTATAATTTACTCTTTTTTGTTTTACATGTTGTGAGCTAACAGGGGGACCTAATGGACCTACATATTAGAAGCTCCAATGATTTGAAATTAAATTAATTAAACTCTTTAATTAACTTAATTAACATTAATTAACTGTGGGTCACACTACTCAAGACCCACAATGTACTCTTCGAACTATAGATATATTTTTATATCCGTGGATATGACTAGTCATCAATAAGTCAACCCTTCACTAATTGTTCGTAATTACAGCTTGGTCAAGATTACCGTTTTACCCATGTAATTACTTCATTCTCCTTAAGTCCCACTAATCCTCTAATGAACAATTTGTTTATGGTCCTACCATAAACAAATCTCTCTCATTCAAGAGAGGGAGTGGCCCCTTATTCAAGACATGAATTTAGCACTTATGAAAGCAATCTATCTACTTTTTCCGAGGACAAGAAGGAATGAACTTCATCTTATGTAGTTACGTTCTCAGCTCCCTACTTAGACAATCTCCAAAATGGATAACTTATTGAGTCGGCGACCCAGGCCAATCTCACCCATATAAATCAAAGGATTGTCCTGATAAACAAGAGTTCATAACTCACTGTGGATTGAGATCGAGTTACCTATGGTCATCCTAATGAAAAGTTAATCCCTTCAATCAACGGTGTTACAATAAAAAATTAATCATTTGGTGGTCCAATCTTATATAAATTCTTTATACATGATACCACCACTCACATGTCTCTACATGAACGATTTGGATCAAATCGTTTGTAACACTTACAACTCTTATAACAGTTACAAAGCGGGTCATATCCACAGTGTCACGAGGATGAGTTGTCCAACCTTATCCATATATTGCAGACCTTTTAGGTTATTGCTTAAACAAGATCCACTTGTATGTCTACTACATACTGTTTAAGCTACATATAATAACCTTGGATCTTAGTTTATTAGATCGAGTAAAATGCAATCTAAATGTCAAATAAAAACCTCTTATTTCATTAAATAATTTGTCTTGACATAAATTAAAAACTACAAGACCCACGAGATTTAGAGCACCAATCCCAACAGTAATGAGATTAGATTTAAAATAAATCTTTTATTTGTTTTAATAGGATTAAAATGAGAAAATAAAATATTAATTATAAAATATTTGCCTAAAAGGGACCTTTGTCTAAAGAAGGTTCTGTCTAAGGCTAGGATATTTTAGCAGATAGAAAAGGAACACCCCTACCTAGGAACGGACCTAGAAGGTGAATTAGTCAAATGTTTTATAAGCATGCAATAGATGATTAGAATTTATTAAAGTGTTTAATAAATGATAATCATACATTGTTAAACTATCCAATATAAGAGCTATATTGGGTAAATTGAACAACACTTAGATAAATTTTGTAGCCTAATTTATTTAAGTAATTAGCTATAAATTTTAAAACACTTAGTGGAAGGAAAAAGATGTATATAATATGCCATTTTCTTTTCATGTTTCTCCTTTAATGTTCACACCATGATATCTATGCTCAGTTTCGTGGCACCTTAGGAGTGTCCTCTCTTCAAAAGGTGTTTGCATAGGTCAATACCAAGGTGAATGGAGGGAGTGTTTATAGTAACTGGGAGAGGGACATGTGTCAACATCCCATTGTCTCCTTCATTAGTTTGCTGGATAAATTTCATGCTCCGCCTTGTGGCATCTTTGGAGTGTTCTCTTTTCGGAAGGTGTTTGCATGAAATCTATCTCAAACTGCAGTAATGGATAGGATTGCTTTAGTTTTTGTCCCAATCGATTTTCCCCTTCGACTTGGCTCACTGGGGTGGAACTCAAGGATCTAAAGTGAAGGGTCACACCTACAAGAAATTGTTAAGCAAGTTAATGATTTTTTTTCCTAAATAAATTGTAACTAATTGTTATAGGAATAAGAGTTATTTTGGTGTAACAATTAGTTGAGAATGTCTCAATCTAGTGAAGGAATAATTGACCACCCTTCGGTGACACTTGTTCTAACTCACTGGAATATTGTAGTAATAGAAATTTTGAATTAATATGGATAAGATTCATATTAAATCTATTGGGTTCATTTTTAATTTCTATGCTAAATTAGAATGGGTAAAAGATTGCATAAAGTCAAATAACATGTTTTATATATTTCAAAGTTATGACAATTTCTCTCAGGAGTTTTAGTTTTAAATTACCGATATAAGTCAAAAGGTTTGATAAATAAGTTACTTGGAAAAATGTCATCAACACTTCAAGGTAGTGTAATTTTAAATTTGTCACTTATTTGGGAAATGTTCTAAAAAAAGTTGTTGTCAATTCATGAAGTGTTCAAATTATGAAGTGATAGCTTACTTTTATCATCTAGATAACTAATAGCACGAAAAAAATATGCTATCTAGTTTTTCTTAATTTGAGGTTGTCCCTAGATTTTACATGTTTATTTGGTTATTTTAAATTGGTTTCGGACACCTAATGGGTAGAACCGGGCAGTAGCGATGAATTTGAGCGAAAACGAAATAAAACAAAATGCAATTGCATCAATCAGGAAAGAGTTGTAAGTGTTACAAACGATTTGATCCAAATCGTTCATGTGGAGACATGCGAGTGAGGATATCCTATACAAAAAGTTTGTATAAGACCAGACTGCGAAATGATTAATCTATCTTTATAACACCATTGACTGGAGAGATTAGCATTTCATAAGATGATCATAGGTAACTCAACCTAAATCTTGAGTGAGTTATGAAGTCTTGTTTCTGAGGGCAGTCCTTTAATCTGTATGTGAGTGGCCCGACTCAATATGTCTACCATTTTAGGGATTTGTCAAGTAGGG
This sequence comes from Citrullus colocynthis, assembly GCA_031780015.1. NCBI lineage: Eukaryota > Viridiplantae > Streptophyta > Magnoliopsida > Cucurbitales > Cucurbitaceae > Citrullus > Citrullus colocynthis. The sequence goes on from QLSR01000147.1 coordinate 174,351, forward strand.
AGCTGGGAACATAGCTACATAAGATGAAAATTCACTCTTTCTCGACTTTAAGATAAGTAGATGAATTGCTCCCTTAAGTGCTAACTTTAGGCCTTGAATAATGGGACCCCTCCCTCTCACTTGTCTGAGAGGGTTTTGTTTATGGTAGGACCATAAATAAGTTGTTCATTAGAGGACCAGTGAGACTTAAGAAGTTAGATGTAATTACAGAGGTAAAACAATAATTTGACCTAGTTGTAACTACGAGTAATTTGTGAAAGGTCGAATCATTGTTGATTGGTTATATCTGTGGGCACAAAAATATATCTATAGTGCGAAGAGTGTCGAATTACTGTTGATTGGTTATATCTGTGGGCACAAAAATATATCTATAGTACGAAGAGTGCAGTTGTGAGCCTTTACTGGAGTTACCCACAGTTAATGATTGTTGATTAATTTAATTAAATAGTTTAATTAATTAATTTGGTATCATTAGAGCCTCTAATTTGTAAGTCCATTAGGTTCCCTTGCTAGCTCACTAAGGATAAAATAAGGATTATTTAGCTTTGGATAAATTTGAATTATTTAAATTAAATAAGGGAATGTACAGTAATTGTATGAAATACAATTAATACTAAGTCATGTTTGGTTTTATGTTCTAAAACTCGTGGTTTGTAAACATTGAACATATTCCTGATAAAGTTGTTATGGAGATTTAATTCAATAAAGATGTTATTGAATAGTAAATTGTAACAACCCGACTCCCTAGGACTTGAACTAGGTCGTCACTATATGCATGCATATATCTAAAACGACTCATTTTCATAATTTTGCAAAAAAAAAAAAAAAAACTTTTTGATTAAAATAAATATCTTTTGGAAAATTCAAATAACCGAAAATCCTTGATCGACCTTGTACAATTTTAATAAAACAAGAAACTTGCATAAAACATCTAACTGTGAGATATTTTTAAGGAAAAATAAAGTTCTGAATTCAAATGATAGAACCAAAATTCTTAAAGATGAAAACATGAAATCTCTTGTGCGGAATCATCTGACTAGTTCCAATGGCACGCTACGGTTTCCTCTCATCATTCGCCAAGGTGTCCTTTCGCTTACCTAAAAAACGTAACATGAAAAGAATTAGTACAAAATACTCAATAAGTGACCCACTACTGGGCCTACTAGGTGAGGTTGTTATCCTTTTATCACATGCACCTGTGTACCCAACATAGGCATAGACATAGGCTAAGTAGCAAACCTGGAAGTACGCAATGATCCTGAAGGTCACAGTCATAAACATAAACATAGATGGTGATCCTAGGGGACACCTGTTGTAATCATAATCATAATCATTAGTGTACCCAAAGATTCACGTCAATAGGGGTACAGGGCATGATAAACAGGATAACAATCACCCAAAGGTTCACGTCAATAGCAGTCATCACTAACATAATCAAGTAGAGTTTCTCGTTCATAGTAATAAATTAATTAATCATCATATTAGTGGACATAATAATCCAGCCAATGCAATAATCTAGTTCATACAATAACCATACCAGTCCAGCCAATAACCATAATTTAGTCAATAAGTAACCATGGGCATTAGCATAGACTCATAGTAAGTCCCTTACCTGAGGATACGTCTAAAAGCGACTAAAGCCAAAGCCAACCAAAACACTCAATTCGAAATTCCCAACCACCAACTCCTCCAATCTCAACCTTCTTCAAAGCTCTTTCGAAAACGGATCTAAGAACCAACACAAAGGTATCACGGACTACACCAACAAAATAAGTACGCAAGAGAAACCAAGTAGACCAAGTCTCTTACCTAAATTGTCACAGTCATCTTGCATACTTCAAACAATGGGTCCAACCAAAATGGACCATTTAACCCACTTGGACAGCTTGCTTCTAGTTTCAAAATCCTTCGAAGCTTGAATCTAAAACCCAAACTCAATGGGTAACAACAATTAAAACCAACACCAATGGGTATTCATGAAATTACAAGAAAATCAATAATAAATACCAAAACCGTCCTGGTCTAATCAAAACTTGAAATCCCAGCGTAACCTATGAAAAGAGATGATGCCGGCGAAGCAGTTGGGCAGCGGCCTGCAAATGGCAAATCAAAACCACTACAATCCAAGATTGGCTTAAGTATATATATATTATATATATACTTCTTTAAATTCTCCTTCCCTTTTCCTTTTCCTTTTCCAAAACCCTTATATATATATATATATATATATATATATATATATATATATAAATTTCCTTTTTCCTTTTCCTTTTCTCAAAACATATGCAACTTATTCAATATAATTTTCCTCAACCCATCAAATCAAATCTTTTCCAACCACCACTTCATAATTTATTTAACCAAAATATCTCCTAACTAATCAATTCCCCAACTTTAAATTCAATTTCAACTTATCCTCATATTTTCTTAAATTAATCAAGTTCTTAAACCTTACCCAATTCCAAATCTTCAAGTTAAATCCAACTTTTAAATCTCCCACAAATAAATTCAATTTTTCCCTAATTGAATTAAATCCAAATCTTTTATCACGATTACTTTAAATTGAATTATTTTCTCAAAATAATCCAATTAAGCCTCAAAATTCAAACAACTAACCAAATAATTCGAGATAATTTGTTGTTTTAAAAAATAAATTATCTAAAAATTTGAGATGTCACATAAATTGTTTTTATCATAACTCTAAATCTAATAAACGAATTACCCCTAGATATGTTATGAATACTTAGACTTTATGTGTAGACATAAAATGAGATCAAGTTTAAGTAATAGCCAAAATAGTCTATAGTAAAGGGATTAGGTCGGGTACCTTATCTTGGAGACACTATGGGTGCAGCTCATTTTGTATTTGATACAAACTATATGATCTTATATCATTTATGTAGAGACATGTGAGTGGGGACATCCTATACAATGAGTTTGCATAAGACTGGACCATAAAATAATCACTATTAATTTATAACACCATTTACTGTTAAAACTGATTATTTCAACCTGATGACCTAAGTAACTCGATCTTAATCCTAATCTGACTAGGAAATCTTGTTTGTTTGAGATTATCTTTTCATCTGCATGGGTGAGAGTGGCCTGAGTTTGCTGACTCAATAAGCCCCTCATTTTAGGGATAAGACCAGGTAGATAGCTAGGAATATAGTCCTACCTTATTTAAGGTTAGTAGAGAAGTTGTTCCCTTAAGTACTGACTCTGGGTCTTGAACAAAAGACCCCACCCTCTCATTGACCCGAAAGGGACTTGGTTTGCTGGTTGGACCACAAACCAATTGTCCATTACAAGATCAGTGAGACGTAAGGAACAAGATGTAATTGTAGGGGTAAAACAATAATTTTGACCCAATTGTAATTATGGACAACTTGTGAAGGATTGACTTACTAATTATGGCTATATCCAGTGGATAGAAATATATCTGCAGTGAGAAGAGTGCAACTACTGGGCTATAATGGAGTGTCTCGGTAGTTAATGAATGTTAATTAACTTGGTTAAAGAGTTTAGCCGGTTAATTTCGAATCATTGAAGCTTATGATTTGTAGGTCCATTAGGTCTCTTGTTAGCTCATGGACTATTCCTTAGAACAGTATGATGAAAGAATTTGAAGTTGTTTCAAATTCAGTTAAGGAGGAAATTTTACAAATTGTTCATTTATTTATGAATTAAACGAAATTGGAGAGTTTGAGATATTTAAATATAATTTAAATATCAATCAGATGAATAGAGATTCATCAGGTCAAAAATTGTCAGGACAAGTGGAGAAATTATGAATTTAATATTTTAATATTTAATATTAATTTAATATAATTAATTAAATTGTTTAATTAAGGGCTCTTTTTAAATATAGCATAAAGAACCAAAATATTTACAAATATAACAAAATTTCATTAATAGACATCAAGTTGAAAATTGCCGGGAAAAGTGAAAAATTATTAATTTAATAGTTAATATTAATTTAACATAATTATTAAATTAATTAAATATAATTAGTGGAATTATATTTAAAAATGAAAATTCCTTTTCTTTTTGGAAAATAAAAAATAGGATTTTATTTTATGGATTTTTCCACTTTTTGCATGGAAGTAGGAGGTGGGTATCTTGCATGGTTTTTCTTCTCCTTCTTCTTCCACCTCCTATTTGGCTTCCTTAATCACCAAATTTGGTGTCAAAATCATGGTAAATTAGATTTGCATGGTGTCTTCTTTAAATAGAAGAAAGAAATTAAGGAAGTGGTTAATGATACTTAGTGAATTTTTGCTGAAAAATCCACTTACTCAAAATTCTCCTAAATTGGGTGTTCTTCACGTTTTTGCTTCAAATTCTTCATAATTTGGATGCCATAATTCATTCTAAGGCCAGAGAATAACAAGGAGAACTCTTGTGGTGGTCCAGGAAGTGTTCGTGATCAAAAGATTGGAGGATTTTGAATCAATTTTGAGCTACAACAGGTAAGTGTTCTTGTCCCTATTTTTTAGTTTTTGAACAAGCATGTTTAATCTTCAAAATTGATGTAATTACAGTGCTTTAGATCTTAATTGCTTTCATTTTTACTTTGCTAACTCCTTCAATTGGTATCAGAGCATGATTAGAGCACTCAATTTACATTAATTTGAGCTTAGTGGGTGCAATTTTATGAGATGAATGTTGTGGTTGCTAAAGTTGGAAATTTTATGGTTTTGGCATCTAATTCAGCTCTGTTGTGTAATTATTGTAATTGGTCGCTTGTTTATGGCCTCGAATGTGTGAAGAATAGTCTGTAATTTTATCGGAGCCAATAGAGTCCAAATTAGACTGTAATTTGAAGAAATTGCATGAGAAGCTGATAGAAACGAGTAGCAGGGGGCTGCTACTGCTGCGCAACGTCGCAGCATTGTTCTTGATTTTCTAGAGTTTGCGTGCGGCGATGAAGATGCGGTCCAGCTTGACCAATTTAGCCAGTTCAGTGCCTTGAAGGTTCGATTTGGTTGGTTCTTGCTCGCCCTTTTTTCACCATTTGGAGTTTGATTCAAGCAGTTTGTAGCTGGTTCTGGCCGGTTTGAAAAGTTTAGGATCGATTCGAGTGGGTTTCTCAATTATTATTGTAATAATTTAGGTTTTTTAAGACATTAGGTGCCAAAACCACTCCACTTTAGTGTGTTTAATTAATTATGCATTTAGAATGTATGTTTTTATTAAATTAAATTATTTGTGTATAAAGTATGTCATATAAATTTAAAATCCAATCATAGCATTGACATGTTTCATAAATATATGTATGTTATAAATTGTTATAATATATAGTATGATGCTCAAATTTATCATAAAATTGATATAAGTCATTATATTGTTTTATGATGTGTGTTATAGAATGTTGTTCATCTATAAAAAGTTATAAAATGAATTAGACATTTAAAATCTATAACGATGATAAATTGCATGCTCACTTAGGGTTAACAAACCTAAAGTAAGTAGTTAACTTATAAAACACAGGTTACAAAAATTCACCTGGCAAGATCCTGTCTAAGGTTGGAGATATTTAAGTTGACAATTTACGGAAGACCTGCTACCTAAGGATCAAACTGGTTCTTGAATTTATGTAAACCTAGTTTTATGAGCTTATGTTTGTGATGTAAATATAAAAAGGGTTTTATCACTTAGACATCGTAGGTTAAAATTCAGTATAAGAGTTATATTTGGACAAAAACCTAGACTCGTGTTAACGAATGTTAATTAGCTAGGTTTAAAATTTTAGGCAATTAATTTCATATCGTTGGAGCTCATGATCTGTAAGTCTATTAGGTCCCCTTGTTGGCTCATGAACTAAACCTTGGAATAGTATGGTGAAAGAATTTGATACGGTTTGTTCGTTTTAATTATTAATTAAACAAAATTGGAGAGTTGGAAATATTTAAATGTGATTTAAATATTAATCGGATGAAGGGAGATTCATTGGGTTGGAATTGACCAGATAAGTGAAAAATTTATCAATTTAATATTTAATATTAATTTAACATAATTATTAAATTAATTATCATTTAAATTAATTTAATATAATTATTAAATTAATTTAATATTAAATTATTTAAATATAATTAGTGGAATTATATTTAGAAATGAAAATTCCTTTTCCTTTTTGAGAAAATAAAAAATAGGATTTTATTTCATGGATTTTTCCACTTATTGCATGGAAGTAGGCAGTGGGTATCTTGCATGGTTTTTCTTCTCCTTCTTCCACCTCCTATTTGACTTCCTTAATCACCAAATTTTGCGTCAAAATCATGGTAAATCAAATTTGCATGTTTTTTTTTAAAAAAAAATAGAAGAAAGAAATTAAGGAAGTGGTTAATGATGCTTAGTGAATTTTTGTTGAAAAATCCACTTACTCAAAACTCTCATAAATTGGGTGTTCTTCACGTTTTTTCTCCAAATTCTTCATAATTTGGATCCTACAATCCGTTCTAAGGCCAGAGAATAACAAGGAAGACTCTTGTGGTGGTCCACGAAGTGTTCGTGATCAAAAGCTTGAAGGATTTCGAATCCATTTTGAACTACAACAAGTAAGTGTTATTGTCCCTATTTTTTTATTTTTGAACAAGCATGTTTAATCTTCAAAATTGATGTAATTAGAGTGCTTTAGATCCTAGTTACTTCCGTTTTTACGTTGCTAACTATTTCATGTATATAGATACATTATATTATAAAGTTAATTCTGGATTAGATTCAAAGTTATATTATATAATATGAGAGAAAAATATATTTGAACAAGATTCAAATATTAAATAATATGAATGAGATTCATATTAGAACTATAGGTTAAAATATAATATGAATGAGATTCATATTAGAACTATAGGTTAAAATATAATATGAATGAGATTCATATTTACACTATAGGTTATGAGAGGGAAATTACATTTGAATATGATTCAAATGTTATATTAATTAAATATATGATATTTAATTAATATATATTAATTAATTAGATTAGTTAATATTTGTTTATTCGATTAAATTAAAATAAATATGATTTAATTTAACCTTAGTTGAATTTTAATTCTTCATGGTTAAGGGGAGTTAAATGTGAGTTAAGGGAAGTTGTAATTAACTTCCTTCTTCCCTTTCATGAATAGATATGAACATAGTAATGAAAGCTCTCTCAGCTTCCCTTTCAATGGTCCTTCAATCTCACATCATTTCTCACAATTTTGCAGGGAAAGTGTTTTTTGTAAAACTTGATAAACTCTTCCCTTGTTTTAAAAAAAAAAAATAAAAAAAAAAAAAGGTACCCACAAACCTAGTCCTTGCCGGAGAATAGCAGGGAAGATCTTAGTGGTGGTGTCCTATTCGTGATTGAAGAGAGCATGAATGTAGTGAGGAATTGGAGAAGATTAAAGGGTTGTCTTCAAGGTATTTTATTTCTCCTTGAATTTCTTCTCAATAAAGCAGGCTTGGTTAAATATGTTTAAATTTCTTTATATATTCTGTAAATTCATAGTGTAAGTTAAAAGCACATGCGTTCTCACGCTTCCACTAAGGAATTTGATTCCTTCAGTTTTTGCCTCAAGTAGGACACTTGCTCATAGCCAGATGCTCGCAATTAACTCGTGGGTTGATAATGAGGATCGTTCCTAGAAAAAAGGGGAAAAGAAAGGAATAAAGGCTTTCAAAATAGAAGCCTTTATGCCTAGCAAAGTCACAAGTTTGGAGGTGGGTGTATTTCGACTTAGGTATGGAGCTTTGGTAAAACTTGTGAATCACTAGGGACTACACTAACATCCATGACTAGAAGCTAGGTTAGTGCGGTATGTTGCCTAGTTAGTTGAGGAAGTTGAGCCTAAAGTCAGTAAAAACTCAAGAGAGCCCCTTTGGAGTTTGATTAAGTAAAGCACCAAGGTTTGAGACCTCTCTTGAAATGTCTACTTTGCATTTACTTTGACAGATACAAAGTAAATTTTTGCTATATTTCTAAATAGTTTTATACTTTTTCTATTTATAATAATTTTCTCTATTTTATTACTTTGTTATAGTAAAAAAAGACTTTATATGACATTTTGACCTTGAAATGTCCTAAATTAGATCAAATGAGCAAATACATGTTGTTGAACAATCTAAAGTGAGTTTTTACTGTTTTAGACTTGTTTTATGGGCTTTTACTATGGTTTTCTTTTACTGTTTTGCAGAAATTTGTCTTAATGCACTAGTAATGGCCTGAGTGATGTGGTCGCATCAGGAAAGCCCTAATTTTTCAGATTCATGCCTAGTCAATTTGGTCTTGGTCAAAGTTGTTATTCAATGCCTAAAATGTTGGATAAACACTCAAACCATGATATTAGGTCATTCCTCAAACAATTCAGGTCTATACAAGGAGGAGAAGCCTTTCATTTCAAGCATTAACTCTCCATCTACGATTCCACCACACTTTTCTCCACAATTCTGCCATTGTCATCAAGACCCTTAGGTGTTTTCTCATTTTCTCAAGTTAGTAGTCTAAAGAACGAAAGTTCCTCTAAGGTGTGATCACTCTATGTCATCTCATCCCGTGAAAGCGTGTGGTGAGAGAAGGTTCATCATTGAGAAAGGAGAACCAACCTAGGGAAAGAACTCCAACCTAGGGAAAGAATAGAAATTTGAGGATTTGACCCAAGGCATCTTAGAGTTGTATTTTTTAGCATTTCTTTTAGTTTCTCTTTGCATTTTTCTATCTTTATTTCTTTTCATCCGTTGAACATTTATTTTGTAATCATTATTTATGATTTAATGAAATCTATTCATTTGTTCTTAATCATGAGTTAATTTCTCTAAAGGGTTCAGTTATGTGAATACCTTAAGGCTTTATGGCTTGAACAATGCTTATGCTTCATACAATTTTTATTTTTGCATTTATTTTGTTGAGTTTATGGATAAATATTGTTTAGTTAAACTGATAGCTTAATTTAGCAATCTAGTGGGTCCTAATGCTGAGAAGGTTAGAATGTAAAGTGACTTCACAAAAGAATATACGACTATGAGCCTATAAATAGGGCTTTTACGTTGCCTTAGAAAGAAAGGGCACCAAGGGTAAAGAAATTGAACTTAAATTAATCTAAGATCCAGCTAACCATGAAAACATTAGGCGTTAGCTACTTAGACCTCCTAAAGAAACTTGACACAAGACCGAATAGGAGTTGTTTTTTGCTCATGTTACATCATTATCCTGGTATGATGCAACCACATTGTCCAAGGCACACCGCCCAATCCCTATTCAACACTCTTGTTTACTGTTTTTATCAACATTGAATCTCAAAATCACTTAGTTACTGGTTACCCCTTGGTTTGCATCGAAAAGTTCTTTCTTAGAAGAATTAAATTGCATAAATAATCTCGTGGTCGACTCTTAAAATACTCCAAGATTTATTATTTCATTGACAGTGTATGCTTGCACTTAAACCATATTTATTCTCATTTTCATCATTCATACACGTTTCGTCAATCAATAGAATAGCTAAACTAAATAGCAATAATTATGCTAAGACTTTAGAATAAACCTTCCACTTCTATAGTATGAAATCTTGTCCTCCTTTGTGGCCCATGTACCATATTTAAGAAGCAGCACAAAAGGTTCAAACTTGAATCTGCAACTCTTCTTCACAACACTACAAGTGTGAGAAGAGTGTATGTTAGGAAGTTTGACTTAACAGAACAACAAGCAATTGTTCAATACATATGAGACTAATCTAACTGTAGCCAGCGTCTAGGTCTACCTTTTAAAAAAACCAAGCCAATTACTCAGATTTAAAAGCAAGTTAAACGGAAGCTTACCTTGTAACCATCTCCATATTTCTTGATTAGCTTACCGACATGAACACGCTGAAGCGTGGTCAAGGGCTGTAACGATGGAAATTTCCCATCTTTGCGCTTCTTTCTCAATGTTGTTTTCAAATATAAGGCACACAAAAGAAAGAACAAGATCAAATCAGAAACAAAACTGAAAAAATTGCATTGGCATCCTCATGAGTCTCTATAATCATGACATTAGAGATAGAAATTGATGTTACTAAAAAACTAGTTTTTCCAGCTATGGATTCTTAAACTTATTACCATTGATTCATCTTAAATATGAAAAAACATGCAAAAGAACCTGATACATTAAGCTTAACCACCTCCACAGCACACATCTTTGGTGTTCTTCTATATCATTACCTCCAACAATAGCAAGATCGGGATGAAAGTTGACACAAAACACAAAGTTTCTCTGTTTCTGAGAGAGGGAAAAGTAAGAGCGGGATGAAGAACATGCACACTAGATCCAGAAAGCTAAATTTACACCAACCATTGAAAAGCTACTCTTTCATATTTCAAAAATCAAGCAAGACAGCAGCTTCTTCAAACTTTTCACCTATAAACATTAGATAATTACCTCAAACTTTTCATACTTGTACTCTCTGCAAACACACACACACACACAAAATATATATATATATATATATATCATCCTAAGATAATCCAAAAGATAGATCCAAGACTTCAAAATAAACCTGGGACCAATGAAGATTTGTTCAAGATCATATATTTCAAAATTTGAAGTCTTCTTCTTGTACTTTATATGCCATCAACAGGAGAGTCAAAAATTCCATCACACCGGGAGCTCAAAATAAATAAACCATAAATTCCATTCTAACATAGTCATATTCAAATTCCAGAAAAGATCCCACTACCCCCTGAACATTAGAAGAAAATATTCATGTAAATACCAAGACTATTTCACGGTGAGGAGATAAAGTAAGAAAAAAGAAACAAAAGGATTACTTAAACCTAGTTCGAAAGAAGAATTAAAGCACAATTCTTACCGAGGAAGCTCCAAACCTTGTTGATTGGTGTCTAAAAGTGTGCGAACTTGCTACTTTATGTCAATAATGTCTCTCAACTTTCAAAAGTTTAAAAAATGCACTTAAACTTTCAAAACTAGTCCAAGGATATCTTTGTCATTAGTTTTGGATGGAAATTACCATTAGTAATTTGTATTAAAAATATCCTTAAACTTAAAAAAAAAAAAAATGGTTCAAAAATACCGTTACATTTAGTTTAGGAACAAAAACTGCCAATATCTCTTTCCAGAAAATATTTATCTTTGAACTTTCAAAAGTTGGATCGATACTCCTACCAAAATTTTAAAATGCTCCTACAGTTACTATAGTGATTAATTTATTTGAAATTATCTTGAATTGGAAAAAAAACCAATTTTAAAACCATTTATATAGATACCCTCATTTTTTTTAATATGCATGCTCTTATTTTTCTCTCATTTATTCAATTATTACACCAATTTTCTCACCAACCAAATATAAATTGACAAAATCTCACAAAGTTCAAAAGTCAAAATCTTCCCTTAAAAATCGGCAAAACAATAGATAACAAAACACAAAAAGGTCCGACAAAGAAATATCAACTTCAATAATGGTGAATCTGCTTAACTAATCACAATAAATAGAATCATTTGAATCGCAAACAAATCAACTAAGTCTCCACCACAACAAATTTGGTGATATACATGTTTTCTTCGCTTCTCTCATACTAGTTTTCTTCAAAATTATGATCCAAATCTCAAAATGTCTCTAATTCTTAATGTGTCTTTTTGTTCTGTGTACTAAACTCAATTGACATATTAATACACACAGTCAATACTAACATATAACCTTATTAAAACATTTAAGTCCTAAGCTCCTCTTACTAACTCCATTATTATTGTTTATAGTATATACCATAATTGAGGGGATATATATTGAGATAAACTAAGGTTAAACAATTAAAACAAAGTAAGTAACAAGAAGAGAATCAAGAGACAAGAAAAAACGAAGTAGAGGAGTAAGAGCATATTGAAAAAAAGATAATACAAAAAAGGGAGAAAATAAAAATTTAAAGAGATTAAATTAAGATATTAAGTTTTTGAATTTTGTAGATTAGAGATTTTAAATTAAGTGTCAAATTCATAATTTTAAGAATTTAAATGTATTGTTTAGATTGTTGAGATGAGTTTCAAAGACCTAAATTTTATCTCTTATATTGTTTTTTATATGTGTAATTTTTAATTAAAGATTTAGTTCTAGGTTTGGAAAAAAAAAAACTAAAAGAACCTACTTATGAGGTCATAAAAAAAAAAAAATATTTTTGTAATATCTACTTTTTGAAAAAAATACCTTTAAATTTTTAAAAGTTTAAAAAAAATTAAAAAATATTCCAAAACTTTAAAAAAAAAAAATATTTTTGTAATATCTACTTTTTGAAAAAAATACCTTTAAATTTTTAAAAGTTTAAAAAAAATTAAAAAATATTCCAAAACTTTAAAAAAAAAAAATATTTTTGTAATATCTACTTTTTGAAAAAAATACCTTTAAATTTTTAAAAGTTTAAAAAAAATTAAAAAATATTCCAAAACTTTAAAAAAAAAAAATATTTTTGTAATATCTACTTTTTGAAAAAAATACCTTTAAATTTTTAAAAGTTTAAAAAAAATTAAAAAATATTCCAAAACTTTAAAAAAAAAAAATATTTTTGTAATATCTACTTTTTGAAAAAAATACCTTTAAATTTTTAAAAGTTTAAAAAAAATTAAAAAATATTCCAAAACTTTAAAAAAAAAAAATATTTAAAAATACCTTTGTCGTTAGATTTGGATGGAAACCGTTAAAATTTTGTTGAAAATATATCCCAAACTTTTCAAAAGTTTCAAAAATACCCTTAAATAAAAAAAATTAAAAAATATCTTCACCGTAAGTGTATAAACAGAAGCTACTAATACCTCGTTGCAAAAATAACTTTAAAATTAAAAAAAAAAATTCAAAATTACTCCTAACATTAATATGGTGATCAATTTGTTTGAAAGTTTATTGAGTTTGAAAATAGTGAACTTTAAAACAATTTATATTGATATCCTCATTTTTTTTCATATAGATACTCTCATTTTCCTTCTAATTTCCTGGTTCTTAGCTTCCACCAAGTTTCTCACCGACCAAAATTTTAGTTGAAGGTATTTTTGGAAACTTTTGAAAAGTTCAGAGGTATTTTTGAAACAAAACTTTCATCCATAACTAAAGACAAGAGTATTTTAACTTTTTCTGAAAATTTAAGGGTATTTTTTAAACTTTTGAAATTTTAGGGATATTTTTTTTCCTTAAAGTGCATAATTTAGGGACATTTTTTATGATTTAGCCTAACATGAAAGTAAACCCAAATGTCATTATTACCCTCGTTATGTTTTGCTTATCTTTGGCAATTTCCCTTCTTCATTCTGGAACTATTGTGTTCTAGGAAATGGCAATTTTGTTATCCGCAATGGAGCTCAATCTGAAACCCCCCCACAATCATTTCTGTCATGGACTCAACATACGAACACGGCCTCCTTTCTTTCCAGGTAAATTCCCCCTGTCCCCGCATTTTCCTTTAAACTTCGGTTCATAGAGTAAACGAAAACCCTCTTTCGTAGGCCTCAATAGACAGGGAACTGCCCACAAAAATCAAATTCAACCCATTAGCTTAGTCGTGAAATCCCAACTAACTGTTCACACAACAAGTACTAAGATTCAGGGAAAAGGCAGAACAAAAAATCCTGTTCTGAGTGAGGGAAGAGATGAGGATGAGCAAATTGGAGACATATGTCCTGGCTGTGGAGTTTTTATGCAAGATGAGGACCCAAACCTTCTTGGGTTTTATCAAAAAAGGAAGGTTTCACTCACAGAGCCAATGGAGGATGTGGAGGATGAGTTTTATGGAGTTGTAGACGATGATTTTGTGGATGAAGAAGAAAATAGTGATGGAGAAGAAATTGGGGATGGATTTTATTGGGATTCAGATGAATGGGAGGCTAAGCTCATGGAGGAAGAAGAAAATGATTTGGAATTGGATGGTTTTGCTCCTGCTGATGTAGGATATGGAAACATTACAGAGGAAACAGTGAAGAGAGCTGAGAAGAAGAGAACATCTAAGTCAGAAAAGAAGAGGAGAGCTAGAGAGGCTCAGAAAGAGATAGAAGAGGTAACAGTTTGTGCAAGGTGCCATTCATTGAGGAATTATGGGCAGGTGAAGAACCAAGCTGCTGAGAACTTGATACCTGATTTTGATTTTGATAAATTGATAGCCAACCGTTTGATGAAATCCACATCAAATTTGAATAATGTTGTTGTTATGGTTGTTGATTGTGTTGATTTCGATGGTTCTTTCCCCGAGCGTGCGGCAAAATCATTGTTTAAGGCTTTGGAAGGGACTAAAAACGACTCCAAGATGAGTAAAAAGTTGCCAAAGCTTGTTCTTGTGGCTACAAAGGTTGACCTCCTCCCATCACAGATTTCACCCACAAGACTAGATAGATGGGTTCGGCACCGTGCGAAGGCTGCGGGTGCGCCTAAATTAACTGGTGTTTATTTGGTTAGTTCTCGTAAGGATGTTGGCGTGAGAAATCTATTGTCCTTCATTAAAGAATTGGCTGGTCCACGAGGAAATGTGTGGGTTATTGGTGCTCAGAATGCTGGGAAGTCTACTCTCATTAACGCATTAGCAAAAAAAGAAAGGGTTAAAGTGACAAAGCTTACAGAAGCTCCAATTCCTGGGACTACGCTCGGGATCTTGAGAATTGCAGGGATTTTGTCAGCCAAGGCAAAGTTGTTTGATACTCCTGGGCTTCTACATCCTTATCTAGTGTCCATGAGATTGAATAGGGAAGAACAGAAGATGGTCGAAATCCGAAAGGAGCTCCAACCGAGGACTTACAGAGTGAAGGCAAGTTGTGTTTTTATGAGTATGAATATATTTATACCTATTTTCAAAGATAATGGATTTATTATATCCCTTTAGTACTTACTAATGACATTTATGATCTCTAAAATTGCTTAACCCATATTTGACAGAGATTTGAAGTCCACAATAAGTTCTAAATGATAGCATGCTAAATATTTAAGAAACTACTCTATTATACTGCACTTATTTTGGAGGATCAATTAACGACCCTCAATTGAAGAATGTTATTTTTTCTTGCTCGTTAATTGATTCATTTGTATTAATTGGAATTATTTTCTCTTTAAGTCATGACTTTTGACATTCTGTTCATCATTACTTCCATTGCAAATATGACTCATAGTTTTCTTCTTCTCACTAAGCTCATGGGATACTCTGCACTTTTTATTATAACTTCCATAGAAAAATTTATGGTCTAGTGTAGGCAAAATGAGTAAACTGACATACTATAGTTGTAGTAGTGTATTCTGGTATAGTTAGTCAATGTTTGCCAAAATGGATTATAGTTATTGCTTCCAAAATAGTTTATATGCCTTCATTTTGTATGCAAATAAAAATAGTTAAATTACAAAAAATAAAATCCTAAACTTTGCCCATTGTTTAAAAAATATTCATATTCTTTCAAAAGTTGTTATATTACTTTGGACCTTTCATAAATATTTCAATTACCATCAGTAAAGAAATCTGTTTGAAGTTTGGATGGAAATAAGAAGCTAAAATGGGTGGGATGATGGCAGTGATGAATGGTGTGGTGCTATTTAAGTCCCAATTTCCATAGTGGGTCACCACGACACCATTTCAGGTCCATTTTTTTTGTTAACATTCTTACATATTTCTACTCTAAGGGTAGTTTTGAAACCTTTATGATAGTTTAAGGGCAATTGTATTGCAACTTTTAAAAGAATAATGATATTTTTTAAACAAAGGACGTAGCCAATAGAAATTAGTCACCTTACACATTTTTCTTGTTTATGGCTAGTTGGTTTCAACAATTCACTTGACTAGTTTTTACTGGTATATGCAAATGGTGGACCAGCATCAAATTATTCAGACTTGGTTAATGTGGCTGTTCGCTAGATAAGAGGATGCTGTTGGACCCTAACTATAATTAACAATATTGGGCAGGTAGGGCAGGCTGTTCATGTTGGTGGTTTGGTAAGACTTGACCTTAACCAAGCTTCAGTAGAGACCGTATATGTTACAGTTTGGGCGTCACCAAATGTTTCTCTTCACTTGGGAAAGATTCAAAATGCTGATGAGATATGGAAGAAACATGCTGGCATAAGGTTGCAGGTAATTGGCTTTGTTTCACTCGATTCACATTTCACAAAAGAAATGTTGTTATTTCCAGAATGTCTACTATAATGTATTTCTCTCCATTATTAGTTTCTCTGGGGATATCTATGCTTGCGAACGTATTATGATATTATCTTATCCACCTTATGCCATTTCATTTCAATCATTTTAGTTCACTGCATATCACTAATATCTAGGACAACTAACACTCATCTCCTAAAAATTGCAGTGATTTGATAGTCGGGGAGGGGGAAGTTGACTTTGAATGAATAAAACATGTTTTAGAGTGATTTTGAATATGATAAAAGTGATATTTAATATTTCAAAATCACTTATGAGAAGTAATACCATATAATCATAATTATCAGATTCTGTCGAAAAAATTATACAAGATATTCCATGTTATACAAATATGCATAAGGAAGCACGTAAAAAGTACTTGAAAACACTTTATTTCAAACATGAATGAAGTGCTTTTGGTCCTGAAAGTACTCCTAAACATAGCTATATTAGGTGGAAGGAAAGGAAAATAAAGTATTTTATGATTGTCAGTTGATCAATATTTGTTTTTCTTGTTTCTTCTAGCCACCCATTGGCGTCGACCGTGCTTCTGAAATAGGCAAATGGGAAGAGAGAGAGGTCAAAATTTCTGGCACAAGTTGGGTTGTCAATAGCATTGATATTTCAATAGCAGGTTTAGGCTGGTTTTCTTTAGGTCTCAAAGGTGAAGCAACCTTGACATTGTGGATATACAATGGGATGGAAATAACGTTGAGAGAACCATTGGTTCTTGATCGAGCACCATTCCTCGAGAGACCCGGCTTCTGGCTACCAAAAGCCATATCAAATACCATTGGCAACCAAACAAAACTTGATGCACAAAGGAGAAACTCCCTGGAGGAGAGTGCAGAGCCCATTCTGCAGGTTTCTACATGAGACAAGACACACAATGATACATCTGTCTTTCCATTCCGGGACATGATCGGGCTCAAGGCTCCTAGGAGGTTGATCAAGATTTTGAACTTGAGGTTTATTCAACCAATGAACTCTTGTCTGCCTAGCAAAAGATCACACTACTTATTATGATCGGTTGGATGAGGGTTTGGTTATTGACCATGAAGCTACAATAATAAATGGGAAGAGACATAATCAAGAGCTCCTTTTTTGGTGAAAGGTGATGAGAAATGTTTCCTTTGGAGTGTTCAATGATTCAATTGGAATGAACAATCAAAGAGAAATGCTGAAAGTGAACTTTCGTTTATTTTGCAAAATAGCAATCTTTCTAACCTCTGTATGGAGGCATATTCTCATGCAACTTGTTGATGCACTTTATGGCCATTTCTCGAAATTCACTTGTATTTTTCTTACAGCTAGTTTTATCTTTTTAAATAATAAAATATACTTTTAATCTGTAGGATTTGAACTTAGTTTCTATTTCGTATTTAATTTTTCAAAAACCAACAGTTTTGATGTTTGAGAATTGGGTTAATTATTAGAAATACCACAAAAAAATTTCACCTTTCACAAATAACGACCTATTTGGTCAATGGGCTACACTGGTGCCATATCTTCTCTTTGCTTTGGATGTTTTTGAAATTTAATAATGATTCCAGACGACGCTTTTCAATCAGAAACTATTGGTAGAAATTTTTAGTTCCTTTCTAGACATCAATCTTGGATTGTCATCGGTTTAAACATGCCATCAAAAGAAGTTTTGTTTTGGTCTTGGAATGGATCTAGTTGAGATGCACAATG
The DNA here is from genome assembly GCA_031780015.1 of Citrullus colocynthis. Taxonomy (NCBI): domain Eukaryota; kingdom Viridiplantae; phylum Streptophyta; class Magnoliopsida; order Cucurbitales; family Cucurbitaceae; genus Citrullus; species Citrullus colocynthis. The sequence goes on from QLSR01000147.1 coordinate 192,168, forward strand.
ATGATCCATTAAAATAATTAGCTTAGAAAGTGTATTATTTGTGAAAGATGAAAACCTTTTGTGCTATTTCTATCCGTTACACTTACGATTTGAATTTAATTCTACTTTGGTATTTGAGATTTCAAAAGTCGCATGTTTGGACTTTGAGGTATTTGATTTCTAGTTGGTTTTTGGAGTTTGGAAAATATTGTTGTTAGATGGCAAAAAATATCCTTCTACTTTATCTTTTGTTTCAATAAAGCTCTTAAACTTTCAAATGTTGTTATAATTTTGAATTTGGTTGGGATTCAGAGATTGTATGATTCTCGATCAATTTAACCTCCAATCGTGTCTGGCAAGGATTTTTCTTTTTAATCTCATTTTTTGATATGTTTTATCAACAAAAGTTCATATATGCCCCCTTACATTATGACAATTTTTGTTGATATTATGTATTATGGGTAGATTTGGAGAAGTGGGTATACTTTAAGGAAGTTCGCATACAATCAGATTAAAAAAAAAAAAAAGTGAAACTCAAGCCAAAAATCAAACCTTAGGGCCCAATTAAACATTGGGGATAGGGGACTTGGGGTCGGAGGTCGAAACTAACCTGCTCGACGTCAGTCAAGTTCAAAGGATTCCTATTATTAGTCACATGAAGGTCATGTGTTCCCCTTTTCAGATTTTGATATCAACATCATGTAATATTTTACCATTTGTATCTAATAATTGTTAAAGTTAAAATTTATTATTGAGCATTAATAATTTATTTAAGGAATTTTTCACAAAATTCTCTTTAGGTCATCTATTTGTATCTATACTATCTAAAAAAGGCTAGAGAGAAAAACCCTTTTTGCCCTTTTTAGTTGATGTTCATGGGATATTTTATTATTTTAGGTAATTTCACATTAAAATCATTAAATTAAAATCTTCCTCTTTTTTAGCATTCACGTTAAAAGTAAAAAAAAGAAAAAAGAAAAAAAATTATTTAAAAAAATCACATTTTATCTTTAATTCACACTAAAAAGAAAAAAAATTTTAAAAAATCCTATGTCCTCTATAAACCTACCGTGCACATTAAATGATAGTGTGTATATATATATATATATAACACATCTTATCTCTAATTCACGTTAAAAAAATTTTAAAAAATCACAATTTATCTATAACTCACATGCAAAAAGAAAAAAAAATTAAAAATAATAATAATAATAATAATAATAATAATAATAATAATAATAATAATAATAATAATAATAATAATAATAATGTTATCTAAAAATCTACCATTCACGTAAGTAGATTTTTTTATATATATATAAGAATAACATTTTATCTCTAATTTACATTAAAAGAAAAAAATTCAAAAAAAAACATAGAACCTTTTGTTGTAAAAGGTAGGATAGTTTCTCGAGAGATAAAAGAAAAATGATGGAAGTTCTCTTGAAAATAATCTTTTTCCCTTGTAAATGTAGATCTCGCCACTCCTCTACAACTGTCGGATGAGTTATTTAATTTAATATTAATTAATTAAATTTAATTTAATTAAAGGTTGTTTTCAAATATAATAAAGTGAGTCAAACTACTTACAAATATAGAAAAAATTTTACTATCTAACAAGAGATAGACAGTAAATTTTTTCTATATTTGTAAATAATTTGATATTTTTCTATTTATAATAATTTTTCTTTAATCAATTTATTAAATATCACATATTTAATCTAATGTATATAGGAATCATATTCTAATATACATATTCTCTCTAACCTATAATTTTAATATGAATCTCATTCATATTAATTTTAACTTATAGATTTAATCCGATTAATTTAATATTTGAATCATTATTCAAATATTAACACTCCTTTATTATATAGTTGAATTTTGAATCTAATTTAAAAGTAACTTTATATTATAATGTATCTTATACATTATATTAATTGTATCATATACAATTAACATAAATTCCCTTAAAATGATTTGTTCCTTTCAAATTCTTTCAACACTAAATATCTTTATTTAACCTGTTGTAAGGTAGTAAAGGGACCTAATAAACCTACAATTATAAGCTCTAATGACTCGAGATTAATTAATTAAACTCTTTAATTAAATTAATTAGCATTCATTAACTATGAGATATTCCACTAAAAAACCCATAGTTTCACTCTTACGAACTGTAGAATATGTCTGTGTCCATTGATTTAAACATTTTACGCAAGTTAATCCTTCACAAATTATTCGTAATTACAGCTGAGTCAAATTACTCTTCTAGCCCTATAATTATCTCTAGCTCTTTAAGTGTCACTACTCCTCTAATGAACATTCTTTCTGGTTAAAGAATCTCTTTCTAGTTGCTCTGGAACAATTAACCATAAACAAAATCTGTCAGGCTAGTGAGATGGTGAGGCTGATGGGATTGAATCCCAATGCAGAAAAGCTTTTGTCTTTGAATTAAGAATGGAAAAACCTTATTGATTTTCAGAAGATAAGGTCAAGCATACTATAAAACAGAGTTTAGAAAATACCTTTTAAGGTGAAAAGAATTCTTCTAAATTTCTTGGAGTTTTTTTTTTAAAAAAACTCTAAGATCACAAACGCCACCGTTAAACAACCTTGCTATGACTAGAGGATCAATAGGATAGGGGGATCCTCTCTTGTTCCAAGGAATTCAGGAATTTTGAGAGAATACTTAAGTCTTTAGAGAGAACGGAGCTCATGGATTTTTTTTTTTTTTCATGAGTTTATATCTCTATATCATTATATAGAGATGAGAACCAACCCTAATCACTAATTATTATTTATTAAATATAATTATATCAAATCAAATATAATATAATATATATTATTAAATAAATAATAATCAATTAATTAATGAACTATTAATTAATTAAAAAATAAACATCACATATTTATTCATAATGCATTTAAATCATATAAAAATGCATATCTTTCTCTTAAGCTATAGTTTTAATATGAATCTCATTCATATTAATTTTACTATATAGTCTTAATATGAATCTAATTCATATTTAAATCTCATAACAATCTCTCATATTATATAGTTTCAATTATAAATCACATTTATAATCAGCTATATACTACAATGTATCATAATACATTATACTTTATATTAATCCTTATCAATATAAAATTCTTTTAAATAATTTGAATAATTCAAATTATTCTAAAATTTACTAATCCTTATGTTTACCCTTAGTGAGCTAGCAGGGAGACTTAATGGACCTACATATTAGAAGCTACAAACATTCGAAACTAAATTAATTAAACTCTTTAATTAACTTACTTAAGATTTATTAACTGTGGGTCACTTCACTAAAAACCCATAGTTACACTCTTCGAACTGTAGATATATTTCTGTGTCCTCATAAACAAAAGTCCATAACTCACTCAGGATTGAGATTGAGTTACCTATGGTCATCCTAATGAAAAGTTAATCTCTTCAATCAATGATGTTATAATAAGAGATTAATCATTTCATGGTCCAGTCTTATATTATTTATACAGGATACATCTATTCACACTTCTCCATATGAACGATTTGGATCAAATCGTTTGATCACTTACAACTCTTGTAACAATTACAAAGTGAACCGCATCATAGTGTCACTAGGATAAGGTACTCAACCTTATCTAATACTATAGACCTTTTAGGTTAGAACAAAATCCACTTGTATGTCTACTACATATTGTTCATGCTACATATAATAACCTTGGATCTTCATTTATTGGATCGAGTAAAATGCAATTTAAATGTCAAATAAAATACCTCTTATTTTATTAAATAAATAATTTGTGTTTACATAAATTACAAACTACGAGACCTATAAGATTTAGGGCACCAATCTCAACATTCTTCTAGTTGTCCTAAAGCTAGTGGGGTGGTGTACAATACAAATACAAAGTAGTAAAGTACATAATACAATAAAGTACAGCACAAATCCCTATAACACTCCCATTTTTTGGACGCATATCACGTAGACCCAAACTCTCTAGGTGACCCTGAAACACTTTAGACGTGAGAGCCTTTGTAAACGGATCAGCAACATTGTGCTCCGAAGCGATCTTTGTGACTATCATATCCCCTCGTTGCACTATCTCCCTAATGAGATGACAATTGCGCTCAATGTCTTTCCCTCTTTTGTGGCTTCTAGGTTCCTTGGAGTTAGTCATAGCACCACTATTATCACAGTATAGGGCGACTGACATTGACATGTTGAGAACAACTTCCAAGTGTGTCAGAAACTTCATGAGCCAAACTGCTTCTTAAGCAGCCTCACAAGCAACTACATATTCTGCCTCCATAGTAGAATCAACGATACATCCTTGCTTGATGTTGCATCATACTATTGCTTCTCCATTAAGAGTGAACACTGATCCTGATGTGGATTTTCTAAAATCCTTCAGTCTGAAAATCAAAGTCAGTGTATCCTGTAAGGATCAAATCCTTAGCACCATACACAAGCATATAGTCCATTGTTCTCCTAAGATACTTGAAGATGGTTTTAACTGTAGTCCAGTGATCAAATCCTAGACTGAATTGTTATCTACTGACTATCCCTACCGCATAACAAATGTCTGGTCTAGTACATAGTATGACATATATAAGGCTACCCACAGCCGATGTATAGGGAATCCGTCTCATTTCCTCAACCTCTTGACTTGTCTTAGGACATTGTTCCTTAAACAATGAAATTCCATGCCTGAAAGGTAATAAGTGAAGAAGTTAGGAATATAAAAGCATAAGCAATTAGGATCTAAAATACTCTAATTACATGAATTTTGAAGATCAAACATGTGTGTTCTAAAACCAAAAAATAGAGGTTTTAAACTTCTTGTTGTAGCTAAAAATTGAATCTAATTCCTCCAAATTTTTTATCACGAACACTTCGTGGACCACCACAAAGATCTTCCTCGTTATTTTCTGGCCTTAGAACGGATTGTGTGAACTAATTTGTGATGAATTTGGAGCAAATATGTGAAGAAAAGACAGTTTTAGAGTGTTTTGAGTTTTTGAGAATTTTCAACAAAATTCCACCAAGATAATCCACCAAACTCAATATTTCTTTCTTCTATAAATAGAAGAATACATGCAAAACAATTTTACATGCATATTGACACCTAAAATTGTGATTAAGAAACTCAATTAGGAGGTGTTTGGTTGTTGGGATAAGGGTGATTTACACACTTCCACCTCCTACTTTAACATGCATGAGTGGAAAGTTCCTAAAAATTGAAAAATTGATTTTATAAAAATCAATAATTGAAATTTCAATTTTCACTATTTTAGAATTAATTTTAATTAATTTAAATAATAATTAATTATATTAAATTAATATTAAATATTTTAAATTAATAAATTTTCCACTTATCCCGTCAATTCCAACCCGATGAATCTCTATTCATCCGATTAATATTTAAATCACAGTTAAATATTTCCAACTCTCCAATTTTGTTTAATTCATAATTAAAACGAACAAACAGTAAACTTTACTCCTTTAATGAATTTGAACGTTTTCAAATTCTTTCACCACACTGTTTCAAGGTTTAGTTCATGAGTTAATAAAGGGATCAATGGACCTACAGATCATGAACTCCAATGATTCAAAATTAACCAACTAAACTCTTTAACCTAGTTAATTAACATTCTTTGACTACTGGACACTCCAATATAGCCTAGTAGCTGCACTCTCCTCACTGTAGATATATTTTTGTCCACTTGATATAACCATGATAAGTAATTCAACCCTTCACAAGTTGTTCGTAATTATAGTTGGGTCAAAATTACCGTTTTAACCCTGTAATTACATCTTGTTCCTTAAGTCTCACTAATCCTCTAATAAACAATTGGTTTGTGGTCCAACCATCAAACCGAGTCTCTCTTGAGCCAATGAGAAGGCGGGGCTCCTTGTTCAAGATCTAAAATCTCTCTCAAGCCAATGAGAGGGTGAGGCTCTTTGTTCAAGATCCGAAATCAGTACTTAAGAGAACAACTTCTCTACTAACCTAGAATTAGGTAGGAGCGAATTCCATTTTGCAAGACTATGTCCCCGGCTATCTACCTAGTCTTATCACTAAATGGTAGGCTTATTGAGTTGGTGAACTCAAGCCACTCTCACCCATGTAGATTAAAGTATAATCCCAAATAAACAGGAGTTCATAGTTAGCTCAGGATTAAAATCGAGTCACCTAGGTCATCATGTTGAATTAATCAGTCTAAACAGTAAACGGTGTTATAAAGTAAAAGTAATTATTTCATGGTTCAGTCTTATGCAAACTCATTGCATAGGATGCACCCACTCTCATCTCTCTACATGAACGATATAGGATCACATCATTTAATTTGTACCAAATACAAAATGGGCCGCATCCATCGTGTCCCCAGGATAAGGTACCCACCCTTATCCCTATATTATAGATCGTTTTGGCTACTACCTAAACTTGATCTAATTTTATGTCTACACATAGAGTTTAAGTATTCAAGCTATAACTAGGGGTTCTTAGTTTATTGGATGTAATACATGCAATTCACATATTCAATAACATCTTTACTAAATAAACCTCGATAACAACTTTATTGATAATATGTTCAAAGTTTACAAACTACGAGTTTTAGGACAAAAAACCCAATAATAAACCCTTCTTAGAATTTTGCATTAGATATCTAACAATAATTTTGTTAATCTACGATGCCTGAGACAAGACCAATGTTCTGTTCTCACGATCCCTTATGATTTGGATCCTTAGAACAAACTGTGATTCACCCAAATTTTTCATTTGGAATTGTGCAGCCAACCATTTCTTAATGTCAAATCAGTAATCCTACATTATTCCCAATGAATAGGATATCATCCACATACAATACTAGGAAAGCACTGAATTCTTAATGATCCTTTTGTAAACACAAGGTTCATCAACGTTCTGATCAAAGCCATAGGATTTGTCTGCAATTTCAAATCTTATATTCTAAGATCTAGATGCTTGCTTCAGTCCGTAGATGGATCTCTTAAGCTTGCAAAGTTTTTGCTCTTGACCTTGTTCAATGAACCCTTTTGGTTGTTTCATGTAGATACTCTCTTCAAGATTACTATTTAAAAAGGCAGTCTTGAGATCTATTTGCCATATCTCGTAGTTATAAAATGTGGCAATAGATAAGAGTATACGGATAGATTTAATCATGGCAACATGTGAGAAAATTTCATCATAATCCACCCCATCTACCTGGGTATAACCCTTTGCTACTAATCTAACCTTAAAGGTTTGTACCTCTCCATATACACCTCTTTCTCCTCTTGTAGATCCATTTGCAACCTACAGGTTTGATCTCATCAAGTTGATCTACAAGATCCTAGATAGAATTGAAGCACATAAACTCAATTCTAAATTCAAGGCTTTAACCTATTCATCTTTGTCAACACCAGTCACTGCTTGATTACAAGTCAATGGATCCTCTATGTCCTCACTTAGTATGACAATTTGAGTTTACAAAATAGCGAGCAAGTGGGTTTACAGCCCTCCTACTATGTCGAGGCTCCCTCAACTCTCGAGGAGCATGTGTTTGACTAGATGAACCAACATCAAAACCTCTTGTTGAAGTTTCAGTAGTTTCTTTGGAAAGCTCATTCAATATTATTTTCCTTCGTGGTTTATGTTCCCTAACGTGGTCCTCTTCTAAGAAAGTAGCATTTGTTGACACAAACGGTCACACCCCCTCCCAGATTTGCCTACATAACCTGAAAGGTGATGTGAGGACAGCATACATCACCCCTTTTGTGACACATACCATCCACTGCTACATACTTATCTTATACAGTTCACAACATACATATCACTCCTTAATACATTTCAACCATAACATATAGAAAATTATTTACATGTCGATAATTCTGAATACAACTCTTCCATAAAGCCCTTATACAAAACCATGTTTCAACTCCCAGTAAATGTACAACTAGGTCTACATGCCACCTATATAAGGTTTTACATACATACAACTTTTCAAAACATGACAAATTTTCTGGAAACCTGAAGCTTAAGCAGGGCGAGTTGGAGTAGGCAAAGCACCAGGAACGTCCTTGCTACCTGGAGGGGAAAGAAAAACTTGAAAACATAAGCTAACATCCCAGTGAGTGACTAATTTTAAACAAATTCTTTTAGTTCGAAAATCATCAGGATTTAAACATATTCTGATAACATGAGTAAAACATAGAATCATCTCATTTTCATTGATTAAATCACGTTTAAATGCCCTTATCGAATCATACATGGTTTTTCAACAATTCGTAAGTAAAACAGTATGGTTACCATACTTTTCCTTAGTTGAGGCGGAGCAAAACTCAACGCCCCAACGTCGAAAACAAATAAGGCTCGATGCGGAGCAAAACTCAATGCACCAGCATATAACCTCTATGTGCACATAGGAACATGGCGGGTTGCCCAAGTACCTTCTCCATATCCATCAGTATTGGGTCCCGGGGAAACTCACATGCCTTCTCCATGTCTGTCAGCACTGAGTCTCCTCTAAAACATTTTTCCTTTGAATTTTGCAATATTTTATACAAAACAGTTCATAGTCAAATCTTTCATAAGAAAACAGGGCATTTCATAAATCAATAACATTCCATAAACATACTTTTCAATATTGTTTAGCAAAAACATAAATAAATAAGAAAACCAAACTGATAAGTACAATGGAATCGTTGAAACAAGAAAAGAAGTGTCACTCACTACTTGTCCTAGGCCTTCAGCGGATTATACGCCTTTCCTAGCTCTTCTTGGTCTGAAAATACACATTTCTTGGGTTAGGCTTCCCTAAACTTCCTTTCCATAACCAACAAACTTTAACCATTCATATTTGATCAATAAACCTTAATGAGCGAGATTCAACTCTACTAGGGAGACCACTAACGAGACTAGACTACACTACATGCCACTAGCGATACCAGGGTGAGCAAGACTAGCGACACTCACCTGACCAGCGAGACCCAGCCAGAATTGTGAGACGCAAGGCTTCTAGCAACACCTGCGTTACCCGTCTCGCTTCTCACGCTTAACTCTTAGTGCTACTTGTAGTCCAGCGATACTTATCTTCCACAGCTTCTGCCTTCCCTTTTATTCTCACTTCTGTTACAAATCATATTTCCAACCAAATTTAGAACTTCTTCCCGTCTATAAACTTGTAAAGAAATGTATTTCCTAGCTTACCTCAAGATTTCAGAATATAACTCCCCTTCATTGATAGATGTTCACAAATAATTTCGAGTTGTTCCAAATTGCTTAGAAAATCTGTATCAGTCACCTTCACCATAAAATTTACATATTTCCTATCAAATTCAGCACACCCTTCATAAAAGTTGATAAGAATTGAGTTAACTTACCGACCTCAAACTCTCAGCCCTAAACTCGATCTCCTCGATTCGTTTCACTCCAAACATCCGATACTGTCCAGCTTATGCGTCTGCTAATAATGTGTTGTTCCAGCTTAGATTTCGATATCAGAACGAGTAGACTTCTATCTGAAATCCACAAGATCATTTTCTTCTTCTTTCCTTGTAGTTTGTTTGAAGAATGGAACCGACTTAAGCTCTCGAAAATGTCTAAAAATGATAAAATATTCAATTTACTCATCTATATATACTGCCGACTTAACTCTCTTATGCAGGCTGGTGCGCGGGGTTTCCCTTCTCAATTCAAGGTAAGGCATGCAACGCAGCCTACCATCGACGCCCTCAGCAGACGGCCACCCTCAACGCATGGTGTCCTCAACGCCTCCTACCTTCAACGCATACAATTCAATTAGTTATATCCATCTCTAACGCATGGAGACCTTAACGCATGCAACCTCACCAAGGCATAGTTGTTCAAAACCATTTCCTTCCCCGCCAATGATCAATTCCTCTTCCAACTCAAGTGACTACTTCAGCTCATAACTCTTCGTGATTTTCACCTTCAACGCATGGTCACTCAAAAGAACAATACTCCTCTCTATTTTATCAACGCATAGTCTTGGCCCATGCTTAACTCTTCCACTCTCGGCTACTTTTCTCTAACAACGCATGGCCACATTTCACTTGCCTTGTCCCAACACTTAGTATTATAAGCCAGTGCTTACACAAATACTTAATTTTCTTTTAGGTCATAAAATAGACCACCTCTCGTTTCTTTTAAGTACCCCACAAATAGGCATAATTTGGAACATGGTTCTAACTTCTTTGGGTTAGCCACCAACACATGTGCTGGACATCCCCAAATTCTGAGATGTCGTAAACTACTTTTACAACCTCTACATAATTCCAAAAGTATTTCAGAAACACTTTTTGATGGAACCTGGTTCAAGAGATAAGTTGTAGTCTTTATTGCATATCCCCAAAATGAGTTAGGTAATGAAGTATAACTCATCATTGATAGAACCATGTCTAACAAGGTTCTATTTCTCCATTTTGATACACCATTCTGTTGAGGTGTATTAGGTGCTGAGAGTTGAGATGTGATTGCATGTTCTACTAAATAGTTTTTGTTATCTCAAAGCCATGTACTCTCCACCTCGATCTAATCTAAGTTTTTTAATGTTTTTACCGAACAAATTCTCAATTTCAGTCTTGTACTCTTTGAACTTTTCAAGTGTATCAGACTTTTGTTGCATTAGGTAAACGTATTCATACCTTGAATAATCATCAGTAAAAGTGATGAAATATTCAAACCCTTTGGCTCTATAACCTTTTCTAGTAAAAGTTAACGTTCATTGGACCACAAAGGTCTGGATGTATAGGTTCTAAATGCTCTTTGGCTTTATAACCTTTTCCAGTAAAAGGTCGTTTTATCATTTTTCCTTCAAGACAAGATTCATAGATAGGTAAAGAATTTTCTTCTAACTCATTTAGAAATCCATTTTTAACCAATCTCTCAATCCTCTTGAGATTTATGTGACACGGTCTTAAATGCCAAAGATGGACATTTTCTTTTGGAGAAATCTTTATTCTTTTGTTTTGTTTAGTTGCAATGTTGAATATTCAGCAATTTCAATGCTAACGGTCTTAGCACATATAAGTTATTTTTGTTTATTGTAGAACAATTTTCAATATATTTTTCGAAATAAACGCTTCATTACAAATGTTATAAAATTGTTCCAATAAACATGAGATAGATATGAGTTTCCTCTTAAAATCAGGAACCAAAAATACATTGTCCAATAATAAATTTTTATTTGAAAAATAACTTTAAGCTCCTTACTGCAATTGTCGAGATGACCTGTCCTATCCCAACTGGCAAAGTCATATCCCCAGCCTCCAACTATTGTCAGGAACTAGTTCCCTATAAAGAAGAGCAAACATGGTTAGTGGACTTTGAATCAAATATCTAGGTAGAATCATCATTTTCCACTAAACAAGTTTCCAGAACTAGCAAATTATATTTACCTTATTTGGCCTTCTTTTTCTCTACCAAATACTTTGGGCAATTCCTTTTCCAATACCCATTTTGGTTGTGGTGGAAACAGATTTCCTTTGCAACTATGGCCTTCTTGCCCTTTTGGGTGGTAGCTTGGGTGAGTTTTTCACCTCATTTTCCTCCCTTCTTCTTCCTCCTCAATTTTGTACTAGAGGTAGAAGGTGCATACTTAACCCTAAAGGTCGAGCCTTTATGGAATCTTTTTTAGGAACTGGCAATATTGCTCATTTCACTTACATCATGGACTATCCTTTATGAATAAGAAATTTTGCGAGATGATCATACTAGGCCCTGGGAGCTTGCTTCAAACCATAAAGGGCATTATGAAGTTTATACACATGTTGAGGATATGAGGGAACATGAATCCTTTACGTTGCTCTACGTAAACTTCTTCATTCAAAAAGCCATTCAGAAAAGCATTTTTCACGTCCATCTGACATAGCTTAAATTTGAGCCAGCAAGTGACACCAAAAAGAAGATGTATGGCCTCCAATCTGGCAATTAAGGGGAATGTCTAATAGAAATCAACAACTTTAACTTGTGAGTAGCCTTGAGCCACCAGACGCGTTTTGATACGAACAACAACACCATTCTCATTTGATTTATTTTTGAACACCCATTTGGTACCAATAACATTAGCAGACTTCGGACACGGAACTAACTTCCACACCTGATTTTGCTCAAACTGTCCCAATTCTTCCTACATAGCGTTCGTCTAGAATTCATCCTTCAATGCTTCATTGACATTTTTAGGTTCTATGGTCGAGATAAAGCAAACATTCCCGATTAATTTCAAATAATCTACTTTGTCCTTCCTTCGTGTGGAACTCTAAAACTTAGTTCGCCTATAATGTTTTAGAGGGATGATTCTTTTTTACCCTACTGAAGCATTTAACAGTGTCAGGAATACACTATTCAGGTTCATAATCAGTTTTCTCATCATCATCAGCATTGGGATCAATGTGCTACTTCTTGTTGGCAGCATCGCGAGTAACATCTGGGAATAGTACAAGATCGTCTCTGTCGTCATCTAGAACTCGGTCCGAGTCTTGATCATCTATAACAATATTGATAGACTCCATGATAGAGCGAGTATGATTATTGAGTACTCTATACGCCTGACTGTTAGAGGAGTATCCAGAAAAATTCCACTGTCAGACTTAGAGTCCCACTTCTTTCGATATTCTCTACTGACAAGGATGTGACACACACTTCCAAATACATAAAAGTATTTGACATTAGGTTTCCTCCTTCTCCATAGTTCATAATTTGTCTAAGAAGTACCTAGTTGTAGACACATACAATTATGTATATGACAGGTTGTGTTCTGTGCTTCAAGCCAAAAGTACGAGGGCATATTCTTTCCATGCAACATGGCTCTAGCCATTTCTTGCAGCATACGATTCTTCCTCTCTACCACTTCATTCTGTTAAGGAGTGATGGGAGAAGTGTTGGGTTTTATGTTCTAAAACTTATTGTTTGTAATTTATGGAATTTATTCTCAATAAAGTTGTTATCGAGGTTTATTCAGTAAAATTGTTATTGAATATATGAATTGCATTTAAATCCAATAAACTAAGAACCCTTGGCTATATGGTGAATACTTAGACTTTATATGATAAGAATGGATCAAGTTTAAGTAATAACCAAAATGGTCTATAGTATATGGATAAATGTTGAGTACCTTATCCTGGGGACACTATGGATACAACCTACTTTGTATTTGATACAAACGGTGTGATCTAAATCGTTTATGTAGAGACATGTGAGTGGGAGTGTCATATGCAATGAGTTTGCATAAGACTGGACCAAGAAATAATCACGTTTACTTTATAACGCAGTTTACCATTAGAATTGATTATTTCAATTTGATGACCTAGGTAACTCGATCTTAATCTTGAGCTAACTATGAACGCTTGTTTATTTGAGCTTATCTTTTAATCTGCATGGGTGAGAATGGTTAGTTTTGCCAACTCAATATGCGCCCCATTTGAGGGATAAAATTAAGCAAATAGTTGGGCACATAGTCCTATAAGGTTGAATTCACTCAGCCTTATTAAAGGATAGTAGATAAGTTGTTCCCTTAAGTACTGAATCTAAGTCTTGAACAAGGGGCCTTACCCTTTCATTGGCCCAAGAGGGAATCGCTTTGTTGGTTGGACCACAAACCAATTGTTCATTAGAGGATCAGTGGGACTTAAGGAACAATAAGTAATTACAATTGTAAAATGGTATTTTGACCCCAGCTTTAACTATGAAAAACCTATAAAGGATTGATTTACTAATTATGATTGTATTAAATGGACATAAATATATCTACAGTGAGGAGAATGCAACTACTGGGCTTTAATGGAGTGACACGGTAGTTAACAAATGTTAATTAACTAGGTTTAACAGTTTAGCCGGTTAATTTTGAATCGTTGGAGCTCATGATCTGTAGGTCCATTAGGTCCCTGATAACTTGTAGAAATACAAGTTATTACAACCTTTTTCTTTAAAAAATAGAGATTAGATAGAGAATCATGCTGCAGTTGATGTTAAATTCTATTGATAAATCTTCCTATGCATTCTACTCTTGTAAATTGATGAAGAATTATTTTACAACTTTTTGAGCCTAAAACGCATGTTTTAACATAGAAACGCGAGCAACCTATATATTCTTAACGCAGGACTATGCGTTGGCAACCTGTGACGCATTGACATCTGCTCAACGTAGGATGATGTGTTAGAACATATGGATGCGTCGACATGAGTGAACGCATGAACCTAAATTCTCCATCGACACATAACGACCAGAAACGCAAGGCAGCGTAAAATCAGATCAGAATCTTGAGAGATTGTCAGAAGATTGACATGTATGATATGTGGCTAAAGTGGTGGATCTAAATTGAACCGAGAATTACGCAATTAGGAGAGATAGACGCACGACATCAATTTCCTCCAATCACGCAGATTTGCCACTGATTACGAACGTAGCCTCTATAAAAGGGCAAACGTGCAAGCTGAAAAAGAGTTGTTGATTCTCGGAAGAATTCCTAAGTGACAGCAGAGTTTTCTCCAGAAGACAACCGGAGACGAATAGCTCAAGAGAGAAGAGTCTTCCCTCTGCCTGACCACTTCACAGCAGAACCTCACGCTTCCATTCCGGCGACTCAAAACATTGACGCCTTTCCTGCTTTATATCTCTTTTTCTAGCTTTGATTTTAGATTTGTGTCAAGACATTGAGCTGTCTAAAATTGTATTCCGTTCATTAATCTAAAATTCTTCCATGTTTATCTATTTCTCTACACTTTCCGTTTGTTACTTTGAATCCATGAGTAGCTAATCTCTCAAGGGTCACGGGTTGCGTTAGCATCTAAATAAGAACCATAGTGTAACTATTGCATCTTGTCAATTGTAATCTTAATTCGATGCTTATGTCCATCTAGCTAATCGATATAAGTAGTAATAATCAGACTGCTCGAGAGGGTAAGTGATTGTGGAACTCAATTGACAAGGCCAAGAAGTGTTACCTGTATATAGGAATAACCTTGGTACTTAACACTCTCCTATGCGGTATAGACATATAACGCATATTGGCTGACAACCGAGAGAAGAATTGCAAGTATGAATAGATTATCACTATGCGTTTCTGATTTTAGGTGTTAATCAACCCGAACCCAGTTTTTATCCATTCATTTAATCCATTTAGCTGACTTTATTGTGTCGCATACCTTACCATTTACCACATTTTAATCTAGTGTACATGTTATCGCTTTCTTTAGTTAGACACATCCTTCTCAATTATTTTTTGTTACCACTCCAACTCTAATAATCCAACGAATTATAAAATCAGCATAGTCCCTGTGTTCGACCTCGGACTCACCGAGTATACCTATTTCTTTGCTTATACTTGGGTTAAGAATAGGAAAACTTGACAAATCGTAAACACATAACATTAAGCATGTTTAACGCATAGTATGTTAAATGCATAGGAAGCTTAATAATAATAGATAAACGCAGCAACAAGTTTTTGCACTTTAGATCTGTTGCACAACAAGTTTTTGGCGCCGTTGCCGGGGACTTTTGCATTGATTTAATTTTTTTTTTGGATTATTTTTGTTGTAGGAATTCCTCAGTCAAAGGAGTATTGTGAGTTTTTCCTCTGCCAGAAGCTTCAAACAGTATGTGAGTGACGGGAGCAGATAAGAACTTGATATTGACCCTGAGATTGAGAGGACCTCCGAACGAAGGACAAGGCAGAATCGAAGAAGGACCAATCGTAGCTTGGATCTGATTCAAACGGCTAGTGAGGAATTGCCTGCATAAGCAGGAGGATTATTGGATATGACTTACTCGCAAGCCGTAGATATTCTCGACAGAATTTCGTGGAATACTAATGAGTGGGTGGACGCATCATCCTCATCGTATTCCATGGAATCTCTTTTATGAGTCCCCGATTGGGACAACATCCTTTGATCGGCTGGCAGAAAAGATGAAAAAGAAAATGGCCAAGTTGAGGAAAGAGCTCAAGGCCCTAAGAAAAGGAGTTGAGAAAATTGCTAAGGACGCATTGTCCAGCAAAACGGCAGGCAGGGAAGTGTGGCCCCAAGAAGAATGGGAAATGCAAGGCCTTCCTGATCCTTAAATTGGCGAAGCCGCTAATGCATTGGAGGAGGAAATGAGGGAAGAAGAAAGAATAGAAAAGGCAGCCGAAGAATTTGAAAAAGAGCTCCAAGAAGAAGAAGATAGGGAGCTGGCTGCAAAAATAAGTGCCCAAGAGGAGAGGGAGAGCAAGAAGAAAAAGAAGAAGAAAAGTAGGCACCACTCACCTACAAGGAAGGAACGCATCGGGGAGGATGCGTTAGAGGAGCAAGGTGTCAGCACCTTGAGAAAGAAGAAAAAGAAAGAAAAAGAAGAGTCAGTCACCAAACTCCCAGGCATTCACCAAGAGAAACACAAAGGGAAGGAGAAAGCGACTGATGCTCCAACTGAAGTGGCCAAGAGCAAGAAAAAGACAGTGGATCAAATTTCTGCTAAGGCCAAAGGCAAAGAAAAAGTGGCCGATGCGTTGCTTGAGAAGAAGAAGGAAGGAAAAGGGAGACACAGGGTGTTCCCTGATTTATTGATGGAGGTGGGATTTTTCCCTAAAGAAGCCTCGTTGCCGCCATATATCACTGAAATCATCGACCACCTCGGTTGGAAGAATTTCTGTTCCAGCACTCCTTGGATCCAACCTGACTTAGTCCACAGCTTTTATAACGGACGCATTGATGAAGAGGAGGACATGGTAGTGGTTGAAGAAAATGAAGTCTCATTCAACGCAAGGGAAATAAACACAATCTATAAGTTGAGGGACAACGCGGATGTAGAAGGAAACAAAATAATAGAATCAACTCCATTGGAGTTAATGGAAGACGCAGTCCGAGTATTGGAGAAGCCCGGGGCGAAATGGGACTATCACCCACAGGCATTAAAATTTGCCTGCTAACAGCCTACAGCCAGAGGCCAACCTGTGGATATACTTGGTGAAGAAGCGACTAATTCCCACGACGCATGACAAAACAGTGTCAAGGGATCGGGTGATGGCAGCTTATTGCATTATGCATTGCATCTCCCTTGATGTCAGACGCATAATTACGGCGCAGATAAGAGGGGTCTTCAACAAACCAAGAGGCCAATTCTTTTTCCTCTCACTTATCATGAACCTATGCGCCAATGCTGCCATCGAAGGGCAGATAGAAGTGTTAAACGCAGAGAAGATGATTGAAGTCAGTGGGGTAATCGCCCATAAGACTCTGCGTCGGTTGATGAGAGGATTGCAACATTTGCCAGAGCCTGCTGAGGTCACCAAAAGACCTCATCAACCCACTCAGTCACCTAAAGTGTCGCCTCCGAAGCCACAAACGCAGAAGAAGGGGAAGTCATTCAAACTGAACCGCAAGACTGTGGCGAGTCCTGATGCCACCATTAGACCTTCCCCTTCCTCAAGTCCTTCACCTCCACCCCTATTACCGCAAGAGAGCCAACGCCTCCTCCACCTCATCCTGAGATGCAACACCAAAAGCCACATCCACCTCCTCCTAAAACGCATCTCCCAGAACCTTCTCAACCTTCCGCAAAACCCATCTCCCCAATCTCCTCAATAAGAGTTGATGACTCACACTATGGGGATTTTGGCGCCACTACTATGCGTCCATCATCCCCTGCGTTTGATAAAACTCCATCAACTTGTCGCCCCTAGCCAAACCGTCCTCCACCACAACCGCAGCCTTAACCTCAAGAAGCCCAACTCAACCTCGATTGGGAGACGGTGCAAACATACCTACAACAATCAATCTTGCGTCCAATGATGCAGTGAATGAATATGTTAGCACACCGGCAGACGGAGCAGTTTCACTTCACATTGAATTATATTCATCAACTGTTTTTGATTCGACCGAAAGTCCCGCACCCTAACATTCCTGAACGCCTACAATATATGCTTGTCTTCCCAATGCCGCAATGCCCTGCACTTGAGCAAAAACACAAACCTGATGAAGACGAGTCGGATAGTTAAAATTTAGGGGTGTAGTTAGAGTTGTATCTTCTTTATAGCTTTCCTTGCAATTATCTTCATCTCCAACTGTATGCATTTGTGGGAAAAGAAATTAATAAAATGAAAATTTCTTCACCGCATTGAATTTCTAATTACCTCTTTGCGTTTTTCCCATGTTGTAAATTCATTCTGAGTACATTTAATTATTCCCAACTTCTATCTTTGCGTTGAAAAGTTAGTCACTATGATGATAATCATGCTTACACTTTTTGTATACTCTTAAGCTAGATTACTTTCAATGCGTCCGCATACTATTCCTTAGAAACGCAAACCTACTTTGCATGCATGCAAGTTGCCAATTCAAACCTCTCTTACAAAATTTTTTAACATAATCTTTGTTTACAATTTAAGCAATGAGGACCTTGCTACTCTCAAGTTTGGGGGTGGAAGAGGTTTGAACTGTCAAAGATAAAAATATGAGGAACCCATCCAAAAAAAAAAATCTTTTAAATGCAAAACTCCGCTGACAAGACTAATATATTTATCTTGTTAAGAGTTTGGCTGAAAACGACACCTGCTCGTAGTTGGCCGCCTTCATGTGGGTAATCGTAATCAGCGACGCATAGATAAATAACAAACTCCAATGTATAGTGAGGAAACCGATCTTAGATAAGAGTTTAGTCAAGAAGGACACTTGCTCGTAGTTGGCTGTCTCCATGCACCCCATAGTTGGTATGTCAGAACGAAGGTGGGTAACCTTACTCGACGCATGGTTACTTATAAACAATAAAACAAATGAAAGAAAAAGGAACTTTATATCTTCATCTTTTCAGACTCAATGTTAAAAGAAGAAACAAAATTTTTGTGAATAATGAGTAAAGAATTTTGAAAAGAAAGCTTGCCGTATACAAATTAAACCCTTTCGAAAGAAAAGAATATAAAGGTAGAAAAGTAATATAACTGACGGGTAGCTGATTGAGTATAGCATTCTGAGAGACTGGTCAATGTGTTGATAAAATTTTAGGGTTGATTGAAGTTTCTTAGATAGAAGTTATGCTTGAAGACAAGCATTCTCTAAGTTTGGAGGTGTGATAACTTGTAGAAATACAAGTTATTACAGCCTCTTTCTTAGAAAAATAGAGATTAAATAGAGAATCATGCAGCAGTTGATGTTAAATTCTATTGATAAATCTTCCTATGCGTTCTCCTCTTGTAAATTGATGAAGATAATTATTTTATAGCTTTTTGAGCCTAAAATGCATGTTCTAACGCAGGAACGCGAGCAACCTGTGGATTCTTAACGCAGGACTATGCGTTGGCAACCTGTGACGGGTTGACATCCGCTCAACGCAAGATGATGTGTTAGAACATATGGATGCATCGACATGAGTGAACGCATGAACCTAAATTCTCCATCGACGCATAATGACCAAAAACGCAAGGCAGCGAAAAATCAGATCAGAATCTTGAGAGATTGTCGGAAGATTGACATGCATGATCTGTGGCTAAAGTGGTGGATCTAAATTGAACCGAGAATTACGCAATTAGGAGAGATAGAAGCACGACATCAATTTCCTCCAATTACATAGATTTGCCACTGATTGCGAATGCAGCCTCTATAAAAGGGTAGACGTGCAAGCTAAAAAAGGGTTGTTGATTCTCGGAAGAATTCCTAAGTGACATCAAAGTTTTCTCCCGAAGACAACCGGAGACGAATAGCTCGAGAGAGAAGAGTCTTCCCTCCGCTTGACCACTTCACAGCAGAACCTCACGCTTCCATTCCGGCGACTCAAGACATTGACGCCTTTCCTGCTTTATATCTCTTTTTCTAGCTTTGATTTTAGATTTGTGTCAAGACGTTAAGTTGTCTAAAATTGTATTCCATTCATTAATCTAAAATTCTTCCATGTTTATCTATTTCTCTACACTTTCCGTTTGTTACTTTGAATCCATGAGTAGCTAATCTTTCAAGGGTCACGGGTTGCGTTAGCATCTAAATAAGAACCATAGTGTAACTATTGCATCTTGTCAATTGTAATCTTAATTCGATGCTTATGTCCATCTAGCTAATCGATATAAGTAGTAATAATCAGACTGCTCGAGAGGGTAAGTGATTGTGGAACTCAATTGACAAGGCCAAGAAGTGTTACCTGTATATAGGAATAACCTTGGTACTTAACACTCTCCTATGCGATATAGACATATAACGCATAGCGGCTGACAACCGGGAGAAGAGTCGCAAGTATGAATAGATTATCACTATGCGTTTCTGATTTTAGGTGTTAACCAACCCGAACCCTGTTTTTATCCATTCATTTAATCCATTTAGCTGACTTTGTTGTGTCGCATACCTTACCATTTACCACATTTTAATCTAATGTACATGTTATCGCTTTCTTTAGTTAGACACATCCTTCTCAACTATTTTTTGTTACCACTCCAACTCTAATAATCCAACGAATTATAGAATCAGCATAGTCCCCGTGTTCGACCTCGGACTCACTGAGTATACCTATTTCTTTGCTTATACTTGGGTTAAGAATAGGAAAACTTGACAGATCGTAAACACATAACATTAAGCATGTTTAACGCATAGTATGTTAAATGTATAGGAAGCTTAATAATAATAGATAAACGCAGCAGCAAGTTTTTGCACTTTAAATCTGTTGGACAACAGTCCCATTGTTAGCTCGTGGACTAAACCTTAGAACAGTATATTGAGATAATTTAAAGTGTTCAAATTTAGAAACATGAGCATTTTACCGTTTGATTCTTTAATTGTGAATTAGACAAATTGGATTTTTAATAATATTTAAATATGATTTAAATATTATACCGGTGAATAGAGATTCATCGAGTTTGAAATTATCGGAAAAGTGAAAAAGTATTAATTTAATATTAATTTAATATAATTTAATTAATCGGTTAATTAGTTATTATTTAAATTAGTTATATTAAATTGAAATTTTGATTTATGAAATCAAAATTGAATTCTCAATTCTCAATTGAGAATTGTGTTGGTGGGATTTCTTAAAATGTGAGGAAATTCTACCACCTTCGGTTGTATGGTGAAGGAGAAGGTGGAGACCTCTTCTTCATATGCAATTTTCACTATCTTCAAGTAGGGGTGTCTGCGGTTCGGTTCAGTTTGGTTTGGGGCTAAAACCAAACTGAACTGTATAAATCGGTTTAGAAATTATATGAAATCGAACCGAATCGTGCATTTGTGATTTGGTTCGGTTTGGGGCTAAAACCGAACCAAGCTGCATAAATTCGAAAATAAGAAAAGAGAAAAAACAAATATTATTTTTTAAAAATAAAGCGGTTCGGTTCGGTTTTGGGTTCGGTTTCAAGACTTAAACCGAATCGAACCACATAAAATCTGTTTAGGAATCATACGTAACCGAATCGAACCGCATGCAAGCAGTTTGGTTCGGTTCCGGTTCGGTTTCGAAAGTGGTTCGATTTTGGTGGTTTGGCTGATCACCCCTACCTTCAAGCACCTTATTCACCAATAGTGGTGCCATTCAACATGTGTATTTGATATGCATGGTTTCCTCTTTAAATAAGGAAAAGGAAAACTTAAATAAGGTTAGACTTTTTCTCAATTAGAACTTTACGGGAAAATTGTTTCCTCTATACTGAAACAGTGTTTTACACACTTAAGCTCCAATTTTCTGCTCAATTCGGATCTCACCATCCGTTCTAAGGTCTAAGAATAACAAGGAAACTTTAGTGGTGGTCCTTGAATAGTTTGTGATCAGATTTTGGAGATCCTCGAGGACAAATTTTGAGCTGCAACAAGTAAGTGTTACTTCCTTTGTATCTCAAATTATCTAAGCATGTTTTTTCTTTAAATTGATGTAATTAGAGTGCTTAGCATCCCTTTTTTTTTCGCTGACATTTTCTAACTCCATCAAGAAAAGAACTCATGCATAATGCCTTCCAAGATGCAAAGCTCTTCAAATAGATTGTTCTCAAACTCCTTGGCATGATCACTCCGTAAACGAATGATAGGCATCCATTGTTCCCTCTAGAGCTATCAACATAAGGTTTAACAAACACGGAACGTATTCGATTTCTCAAGAATAAACTTTACCCAGATATATCGGGAAAAGTCATCAACACAAACAAAGACATACCTCTTTCCTCCAAGGCTTTCAACTTGCATTGGGTCCATCAGGTCAATATGCAAAAGTTCTAGTACTTTACTTGCCATGCAAACATAAACTCTTTTATGTGAGAATTAATATGCTTTCCTGCCTGACAGTCCATACACACACCATCGCAGGCACTTGTGAGCTAAGGAATACCGAACATAACTTCTTCAGCAATAGTTTTCTTGACTGATCGAAAGATTAATGTGTCCAAGTCTCTTGTGCCAAAGACATGCTTCATTGGTTCTAACAGAATTACACACAGTTGACATAGGATCATGATTCCACAAGTAACAATCATCAGAAGAGCATAAACCTACCATCATCACAGTATTGTCTGAGTTGGTCACCGTACACTTGTCTTTAGAGAAGCTGATAGAGAATCCTTGGTCGCACAGTTGACTTATGTTGATCAAGTTAGCTATTAAACCTTCCACAAGAATAACTTCCTTAAGGATAAGTAGACCGGGATAGTTCAATCTGCCCTTTTCGATTACTTTTCCTTTAGCACCATCACCAAACATTACATGACCAGAACTGCATGGTTGAATTGCTAGTACAAAGGATTTGTCACCTGTCACATGACGAGAGCACCTGCTGTCAAAGTACCAATCCTTCTAAGTTGACGTGTGTAAGGTTTGTGAGAGCAACTTGATGCCTGTTGTTGGAGGATTCACCACTGTTCTTAACTCTCCACTCCAACTTGTTGCTTCCCAAGCTTCTAACATGCCGAGCAACATTATGAGTTCTAAACGGCAGCTTATGCAATCTTTGATAGGCACAACTTCCATGTAGCCGAAAGCAGTAAGGACGAATATGACCAGCTCTTCCGCATAAATGACAAATCCACTTCTTTTGAGACTTGTGTTGAACAGGCTCAACACACAGACCTTTCTGATTATAATCATGAAAGGATATTTGGACATATTTGGTAGAAACAAAGACCTTTAACAGGGAAGATTCTCCTCTAAACTCATTGTTTTTTTATTGAGAAAAACCAACATCACTCTCGTCAGAACCTTGTGTACCAAAGGACAGGATCTTGTTTAGATCATCTGTGCTAGAGTTCATCGTACGAACAGATTTAGTCATTGACTCCAGCTCAGCCTTTGCTATTTTCAATTCCTTCTTCAGCTCAAATATAGTGCTCAGCAGACGATGGTTGTCTTCCATTAGTTTCTCAATTCTTTCCTTTAGAACAATAATAGTTTTTATGTCTTCAGTCCATTGCTGATACACTTCATTTAAGGTAAGACAATGCTGATCAGACTTTCTATCAAGAGACATCTCAGGGAGCGCATCAGCAACACTGTCAGAAGAGTTAGTCTCTAAGACACTACTTGAGGATAGGCAGCCCATTAAAGCATGTATTTCTTCATCAGAATCGCTACTTGAGATAACTTCCTCCTCCTCATCATCTGATAAAATAGTTGAGTAGCTTTTATTATTTCTCTTTAGAAAATTAGGACATTCAGCTTGATAGTGTCTGTCACACCCCCTCTCTGATTACCTACTTAACCTGAAAGGAGATGTGAAGACAATATACATCACCCCTCTTGTGACCTTACATAACTTCTTACACAAACATTTCCATACGTGTACACATTCATAGAATTCAGCCATATTAACGCATGATCATAATATAATAATCCTTCCTGTACACAGTACACTTTTATAACATATTCTCTCATAACCCACTTATAAACAACTAAATCTACATGCCACCAGTGTTAAGTTATTTACACGTACAACAACGAGGAAATAAACTGTTTTTGGAAACTCGAAGCTTAAGCAGGGCGAGTTGGAGTAGGCAATGCACCAGGAACGTCCTTGCTACCTGGGAGGAAAAGAAAACATGGAAAACGTGAGCTAAGAGTCCCGTGAGTGACTAATTTTGTAAAACTATCTTTTGTTCGAAAATAGGCATGTTAAAATCATAATAACACCATAAACGTAAACGTGATTCAAATAATCATTTCTGTAAAATCATAATTTCAACAACGTAAACAAATCACATATGTTCATGCCAAAATGATCGTATACGAAAAACAGTTCGTTCTCAAAACTTTCCCTTAGTCAGGGCGGAGCAAGACTCAACGCACCCGACGTTGAAAATATCCTTAGTTGAGGTGGAGTAAAACTCAACGCACTCAACGTCGATAACAATCCTTAGTTGGGGTGGAGCAAGACTCAACACACCCAACGTCACAACCTCTATGTGCACATAGGAATATGGCGGGTTGCCCAAGTACCTTCTACGAGTCCTTCAGTACTGGGTCCCGGGGAAATTCACATGCCTTCTCATGTCCTTCAGCATTGAGCCTCCTCTAAAACATTTTAGAAACCAGCATTATACGTAAATAGTTCACATGAAAATTTTTCATAAAAATCAGATATATCACGATAAACAACATTTCAAAATATGCCATTCAACGTCTTATAGAAGACGTATAGAACGTGTCTTGTAAACAATATCATCAAACATCATGCTTTTCAAGAAAATAATTCATCTCAAAGTCATATCTCATAAGAAAAACCAAACTAAACATTTTCAATAAATTCGTTTTCAAAGAAAGAAAAGTGTCACTCACAACTTGTCCTTAGGCCCTGAGTGGATTATATGCCTTTCCGAGCTCTTCTTGGCCTGTAAATACACATTCCTCATGTTACGTTTTCCTTAAACTTCCTTTACATGATCATTAAACGTGCATACTTAAACTCTAATCATGATTCACCACCGAGACTCCCTTTCTTTCCTAAAATACACATAATAAGCGAGATTCTATGCCATTAGCGAGATTACCAACAAGATTTCACCTTACTAGCGAGTTTACTAACGAAATTACACAACAGGTCACGGCACTAAGTGATACCAGCGAGACTACCTGATGAGCGATACTGAGCGAGAGCCAGTGAGATTTTTGAGAGAAAATCCTCCTTTACACGACCAGCAAGACCAGTGTCACTACTCACGCTCCAATTCTCAGCGTTACCTGCTTCCAACGACACCCGACAGCAGAGTTTCCTCCTTCTTTGTTTGTTCTCACTTCTATCAATTCAAAGTCATATTTCCAGCCAGATTTAAAACTTCTGTCTTTCTACAAACTTGTAGAGAAACATGTTTTCTAGATTACCTCAAAATTTCGTGGCTTAACTCGTCCTGGTTCGTCAGATATTGCAAGTTTTCTCCGCACTGCTCCAGATTGGACAGAAATTTCATATTAGTAACTTCCAGCTAAAAGTTTACATGTTTCTAATCCATTTCAACTCAATTATCCTTCATAAAAGTTGTTCCAAATTGAGTTAACTTACTAACTTTAAAATTTCAGCCCCAAATTCAATCTCTTCAGCTCGATATTCACCAAACACCAGACCTGGTTCGAGCTGCACGACAGCAGATGAAGCTTCTGTTTCAGCTTCAGTTTTACCATGAAATCTTCCAAAACCTTGCACGAAATTGCCCTAGAACTTTTCTTCAACCTCTCCACGACGTGTAGCTGAAAAATAGCATAGAATTGAGTTTGAAAATGAGTAGAAAGAAGTCGGCAACTTTTCTGTCCAATGAAGGGTTATAACCGACACATCCATCCTTATCCTTTCTTCTTCTTTTCCTTTTTCTTCTCTTTTCTTCTTTTTAAATTCCTTTTCCTTTTGTCTTCTTCCCCTTTTTGGTTTTTCCTCTTCCTTTTTTTTTTTTTAATTTACAATATGAGATTATTAATACTAGTTCGCTTAAAGCTTTTGAACGTGCTTACCAATTTGGTGCTTACAATGTCCATATCCCTCGCACTCTCTACATCTAAATTTTTTGTCTCTTAAATCTTGGCTGAAACTAAAATCTTTTCCATTGTCAACCTTCCGATCAGACGAGAATTTTTAACAAAGGAATGCCCTCTTGAAACAAAATTGTCCTGACCATTGGGAGAAACATTATTGTTCCTAGTCACATTGCGCTTATCCCACCATCTAAGGGTCTTTTCAAATTATTTAACAAGTAAGGAAATAAATTGAGCTAGATTCTCGTCGAATTCCTTACTTTTAACAATCACTACATTAGACTCAACAGACGACTGCATGGCAATGTTTTTGAATTTTTGTATCAAGCTTGTCATCAAATGACATTTCAAAGGTTCTTAAAGACCCAGAGAGTTCATTACCTTTCATTGTTGCAATATTATGAGCTTCCTTAATTGTTGTGACTTTCATATCAAATCTCTTTGGAAGAGAGTGAAGAACCTTTCGAACAAATTTCTCTTCTAATATGTTTTCACCCAAAGCAAAAGACTCATTTGCAATATCTAGATGGCGAACAATAAACTCAAGTATGGTCTCTTCTTCATACATTTTTAGAGACTCAAATTTAATAGTTAGAAGCTGAAGTCTGGACATTTTCAATTTGGACGTCCCTTCATGGGCAACAGCAAGGATGTCCTATGCCTCTTTGGCAGAGACGCAAGTATTGATAAGACAAAAAACATTCTTGTCAACACCATTGAAGATCGCATTAGGCTCCCCTTAAAATCAAAACTCCCTCTGGAAGAGTATTCAGATTAGGCTCCCCCTGAATCTGATGCAGTTGGAACGCAACTCTTTTATCTTTTCATTCCTCGATTAAACCTCGTTCAACAAACAACAACGGCAACACCACAATCCTATCACAGGAATTATCCAGAATGATATTATCAGCAAGACTGGTAACACACCAAGAATATGCAGCACCTACTTCTGCAAAAACACGCCTCTATGAAAAGCGATTGAACCACACAGCAAGACAGCCGGCAAACAAATTTACTGCATAAAAGGAAACCACCCGAATAATAAAGAAAAGAGATCATCATCAAAACGGGAAGAATAAAACAATCACAGGGCCAAATAAGGAAGGATATAATCTCATAAAATGCAAGTCACGCCATGAGATAGCAACAATAGCAGTCATAAGGTAAAAGAAAATATCAGCAGCCAACTATGCAATAACAAAAAATTTCTATATTTGTAAATAGTTTGATATTTTTTCCATTTATAATAATTTTCCTATTTAATCTTTATTTAATATAATTCTGCATTTTAAAATAAAATTTAAAATATGGATACAATGAAAACATAAAAATGTTGTTTTCAAACTTTAAACTGTTTGGATCACAGAATCTGAAAACAGTTTTCAAAAATAGAATTTGGATTCTCTGCCAAACACATATTTACTGAAATTACTAAATCAAAAATTCATATTCAACTAAGATTTAGTTTGGGATTGTTTTACCTTTTAAAATAATTGTTGTTCTTTAATAAAAATTAGTTCTGTGAGGAAGTAAAATAATATTTAGTAAGTTTTATTTTAAAATTAGAAAAAACTAGTTAGCGATGATAAGTAAACCTCAAGGCTTTAGATCTAACAACCTTGTCCATGAACAAGACCTTTAAATCTAAAATTCAAACACTTCAAATCAAGATGATTTCAACCCCTAAGAATGGCTAGATGATGGATTATTTAGACGATCGATAAAACCACAAATTAGATAAAACTTGCAGCTACCTTCGAACCTTGATCTTCGAATCACTCCACAAACAAGATCGATAAAGTCAAGCTTGAATGGTTATGGACATGCAACCTAAACACCATAGAATTGCAATGAAACATAACATAATGCTAAAAGAAAGCTCAAAGGCTCTTTTTACTACATTTTCCAAGTTTTTTTCTTTCTTTTTTTTCTTTTTTTTATCAATTGCATGACATTATATTTGTATATTTGTAAATATTTTGGTTCATTTTCCTATATTTGAAAATAACCCTTATAATTTCAATTATTTTAATATTAATATTTAATTTATAATTTACGATAACATAATTATTTGAAATCATATATGCATTAAATTGTAACTAATTTTGTTTAATCTAAATTGTTTGATAAGATTTTTTTTTAAAAAAATAACTGCTATAAGAAATTGTATCAATTAAAATTTGGGAACGAATGTGAGAAAGTAAATCAACATGGAATTATAAATCTGAGATTGTTAGGAAAGATACCAATTACCTTATTTTTGGGAAAGCTAAAATCCATAGAACAAATCAAAAAGTGATTCTAGAGACATTAATAAAGCAATTTGTTTTTACAATTTGCAAATGCAATTTTACCTAAATTTTTCGTCCTTAGATTTTGGGCTTTAGTTTTTATTTGGTTCCTTAGGTTTTAAAATATTACACGTTTAGTCAATTTTTTTTTGGTTTCGATTAATTTCTTAGGTTTCAAAATGTCAATTTTATAAGGGAAGGAAATGTCACAATTTTGTGTTGAAATTTGAGTTTTGTTTCAATTTGGTTACTAGGCTTCAAGATTTTACATTTTTATCTCAATTTTTGTAACGACCCAAGTTTAGGAGGGACATGAATGAACATAAATCATATAGAGAAATCTTGAGGATATAAAAATAGGTTAAAAAAGTTTAAAAGAATTGAAAGTTACCACCTTAGATGCACCTTCCTTTGCGGTGGTTCAATCATAGGAATTTCAAAGTTAAGCGTGCTTAGTTTGGAGGAATTTGATCCTTTTAGAATTTTCTTCGAAAGCATGTGAACGAGAACAAAACATGCTGAAATGACCAGTTTATGAGAATGATATTGTTAGGTTGCAGTGGGCAATGTTGGGGCTATCAGGGTGTTGAATCCATACATCTTGAAATTTAGAGACTAAATTGAAACAAAACTTAAATTTGAATGGTAAAAATGTAAATTTTGAAACTTAAGAAATAAATTGAAATTAAATTCAAAATTTAAAATTCAAAATTTAATATTTTGAAATGAAAGACAAATAGGTTTTTTTTAACTAATGTTTTTTTAATAAATAATGAGAGAAAAAAGGGTCAAAGGAAAGAAATCCCAAAAATAGGGTAGTGAAATCGTGGACCAAGTACATGATTATGGTTGAAATCGTGGACGATTTTCCTATCATGCTGATGCCTTCTGCCACGCTGCCACGCTGACCGCTGACTGACCAGTGCATGTTTTTAATCGGACTCGTGGACCGGGTCCATGATTAGTGAACTCGTGGACCAGGTCCACAATTACTGAAATCGTGGACGGGGTTCACGAGTTCCCTCCCTATTTCTGCCAACAGCCTTCCTCTCTTCAAGCCATTCTCTCGTCGGTTTTCTCTCTCTCCTCCGGAAAACTCTCTGTCTCTTCATTCTCCGATCATCTTGCACACTGTTTTTCGTCTGTCTTTCGTCGTTTGTCGACATTGCCGTTGTCATATAAATATGTATATAGACATATTATTTTCTGATCATCTCATTTCTCTTTCTTTATTCAATCTAAAATTTTATCTTCGTCCAGCCAAACGTACTTGTAATGTAAGGGAGCAGGGCATAACAAGCGTACTTGTCCACTACATAATTTAGGTGTTTCATTGTCAAGTCATTCATAGTTTAGCAAAATACTTGGTTTTGTGTAATGTAATGGTTCTTGTAATGTATTTGGTTCTTGTAATGTAACATTATAATGTATTTGGTTCTAATAATGTAACATTGCAATGTATTTGGTTTTTGTAATGTATTAAAATTGCTTTCCATTACTCCTTTTTTTTTTCTTTTTAATTGTAATCGGATATAGTTTGTTGTGTTTCTGACCTTGTTATTGATTTGGTTTATTTTAACAGTGTTGATTATGGATCTTGGTCCATCTAACTCTGTTCAGCTATATCTTCAAAATACTCACCGATCACAGACGGTATGAGATAATGCATCCACCGTGGTGCTATGTTGCCGAAGAAGAGAGGCGGTTTCTTAACATACTATATTGTTTGATCAACGTATAATGCCTTATCTACAATAGGCTGGTCTTATTGGGGTTGCACAAATTGGATTCATACAGTTAGGTTGGCACCTCATTATTGCTCTAGAAGAGCACTGGAGACCAGAGACCCACACATTTCATATGCCTCGTGGGTAATACACAATTAAGCTACAGGACATTGCAGTTCAATTTAGACTACCAGTGGACAATGAATCTGTGACTCGATCGTTGCAACATGATTGGAAACAAGTTTGTGAAACTTATTTAGGCGTTCGACCACTTGACTTGAAAAGGCTCAAGGTTAAGTCTCCTGTGGTTAGCCTCTCAATTTACAGAATTGTCTTCTGATGCTGATGACATTATATACAAAGATATGCACGAGCATATATCATGCAGCTTATCGGAGACTTTTTGTTTGCTGACAAGTCCAACACACTGGTGCACTTAATGTTCCTCCCACTACTAGCTAGTTTTGAGCGAGCTGGTAATTACTCGTGGGGTGGTGCTTGTCTTGCATGGCTGTACAGAGAATTGTCGAGTTATTCCAATAGAAGGCCCACTAATACTACTTCAAGTATGGGCCTATGATAGATTTAACATTGTTGCACCACAAGTCCAATTACAACCTCTAGATCATTTTATGGGACGTTCACTCAGTGCCAGGTATTATTTTCTGTATATATTTATTTTTGTGTCAATATAAATAGTAACATATTTTAATTGTTTTATATCCATGTGATAGATGGAGTAGTGTCTTAGCTGCATTTGAACAATTAGTAAACATGTTGCTGGTATATCACTTAATATTTGATCGTTTGATGCAGAATCAGGTAATAATATATATGTTGCATATACAATTGAATATTACATATATTTTTGGGTCCTAATTATTCTTGTACATGGTTTCAGATCAATTGGACATCATATACACCAAATATTATGTTGTTGTTACCTAATTATTGTCAGACAAGACATTTGGTTGACGGTTAGCCCACTTATGTGCTTTCATATCATAGAGTGGCATCAACCAGATCGAGTTTTGAAACAATTTAGTTTGCGGCAAATGGTACCGACGTTGTATAATACACTCCCTCAACTACACTAAATCGATTTAAGAGGTAAACACGACCAAAACTGACGTCAAATTCATGCAGAATATATATTCTTTTGGCGTGCACGTCATGACCACTGTGCACAAGGAGAAATAATACATGAGTCAGATGCGTCAAATGATTACTTGTCCTGGTACGACTCCATAACAAGAAGATTTATCACATTTGACAGTGCTTACTATTACTGCATGGCAAGCATCTTATTATGTAGTGTTTTTCAATTATATGCTAAGAATATTATTTTATATTTATATATGTATTTTTATCATACAAAATATTTTTGTCCACGATGTGCACAATTACTCGTTACAACACGATTTACCAAAGTTGAGTTCAATGTGTGAGCAAAACATGGTAAATGTTTAAAATATCATTCAACATATACTGAGACTCAATGCTGCTGACACTGGTCAAAGATATATTCGTCGTAAACGATAGAGACAACATGACGAAGCTGTTCCAGAGCAACTCGATGACCAGGACCTCACATATTATATAATCCAGTTCCACCTTCTCCTGGACAGTCATTGGGAGTACATGCAGACATTGCATCCAGTTCTACTGATCAATAGGAGTATTATGCACACGATAAATTTCCATCTGTCATCACCCAACAAGATATTGACGATGTAATTTACCATCAGCAATATTTTGAAGTATTTGTGCCTCGTTATGGACAACGTACGTGAAGAAGACCACCATGTGGCACCTGACTTGTATTTTAAATTTTTTGATTTGTAATAACTTTTATCTTTAACTAAAATGAATGAATGACTTTCCATTACATTTTCAGAAATTAGGAATCAATGAAATTAATACAATAATTGAATAAAAACACAAATAAGAAATAAATTTTCATTTAAGTGAGTAATTAATTAGTTAATTTATTTATTAAGAAAAAAACGAACTTATGGACTGAGTCCATGACTCACCACCCCGTCAGCTGGCCCAGTCAGCAAGTGACTGGTCGTTTGACCAGTCCAAAGAAAAATCTTAGTACACGATTTCACTACCCCATTTTCCAAATATGTTTATAAGCCACACTATTTTTCACATTAGTTTTTAAACTATTCTATTTTTGTCATTATTTTTTAAAAGTGGATTGTTCTTCAAATTACCCCAACAAATAGAAACAAACTACGAAACCAAACCAGACTAAAACATATTTTTCACATCCATCTTTCAGTCTAACCTTTTTTTCCCTTCTTCTTCTATAAATTCTACAATGTGATTCAGCCGAGGCTCCAGCTCCAGCTGCATCAAATCACAGTTTCATTTTCATCCGTCAATCCGTGACCCTTCAAACTTCGAAGTCCTCGTCCGCTCCGCCTTTGGTGAACTTCCGATCTTTTTATGTTTCGAATTTCTCTGATTCCCCACTTTCTTAGGGCTTTTGGAAGGAAGATCAGACCCTCTTTGTTCATCATTAACGAGTCTTCACTGCCTCCGACCCTCATTGTTAGTACCGCATTTTGATCAACACCATTTCGTTCATTCCCTGTGTGATTCAGTTCAAGCATTACGTCTATGAGCTTATCTATAACTATTTCATCTAAAACACTCTGATTACTTGGATGGGTTGTTTTTTTTTTTGCAGTGGTTTCCCCAAAATGGGAAAATTTTCAGTTGTCATTGTGTTCAACCTTCATGTTTTGTTTTTGTTTTTATTGACTGGGTCATGCGTATTACCTAGTTCTATCAAGATTTGCTCGTATTTATACATTTTATGCTGTTGATTAGGATCTAGTGAATCCGGTTTGGGGAATTACGAATGATATTTGTACTGGGCTTTGAGCAGTTTCTCATTTTATTATGAGGGGAATGCTGAGTAGGAAGCTAAATCTGATACGTCTAAACTCGTTTGTGTTTCTAGTCATTTGTTAATGTATATGATTATAGTGTTTTTCCTCGTGGGAATATATGCATCTGAAGATGTATTTGTTTGGTTTTTCTTTATCAAGTATGAAGACATATTCATTTTGATAACTTATCCTTGATTTTGTTATTTTTTAAAAATTATTTTTCTGTTGTTGTTTGATTCTGTTTCTAATTTCAAGATGATGTTACTTTTGAATTAGAAGTTTATTTGTTAGATTATTGCTATTTGCCCTAAATTCTATTACTATAGATTAGTTTGTTTCTCCTATTGTTTGCCCTAAATTCTACGGATTGGTTTGTTTCTCAAGGTTTAAACTTTTTACATGTATATAGGATTGTCTTCTTATAAATAATATCATTTCTAAGTGATTCTCATTTGTAACAACTGTGATCTGGAATTTGTATTGCTTGCTGTATGTTGATTGCTGGTTATTCCTGCTTATCAGAAAATTGAATCTGCCCAGTGCCCAATGATGGAAAAACTCATTCTAAAGATGTTAAGTTGATTCTTATCACAAGCCTTTGCCCTCACCCATAACTCTTTCTTTGACTCAAAAAAAAAAAAAAAAAAAAAAAAA
The DNA here is from genome assembly GCA_031780015.1 of Citrullus colocynthis. NCBI lineage: Eukaryota > Viridiplantae > Streptophyta > Magnoliopsida > Cucurbitales > Cucurbitaceae > Citrullus > Citrullus colocynthis. The sequence continues at coordinate 225,639 of QLSR01000147.1, forward strand.
ATCTCTCTCTCTCTCAACATAAAACAACGTGTCTTTCACCTTCTGGTTTGCCTTTTCTTTTGGTAAATTATTATAGTGGTTGCTGCCGTGTAGAGGTAGTGACGAAAATCAATCTTGGCTGAGGGCATCTTGTAGATCGCCTTTGCTCTTAAAGGTGCAATGGGTTTTTTTACTGGCTTTTTCTCAGTTTGCACGATTTAGATTTGAAGTGCTGATTAGTCTAAAATTAAATAATTACCTGCTATACCCTTTTTTTTCTTAATTTGAGTTATTTTTCAGGATGGCTGCTAGATGATGAAAAATTTTGGAACATTACGTTTGTTTTGAAGTTCAAGGAACTTGTGGAATAGTTTACTTGTAGACTCTCTCATTTTGATAGAAACTTTTAAATTTAATCCATTAGGGTGTGCATACCAAATACGTCGAGTTATTCTAACTTTGGCGTTTTGGCTTTGAACATTATAAAATTTTATTTTGATACTTTGCATTAAATATTTTTAGTTCATTTAGCAAATATGTCAGACCACCATTTTTCCAAGCTCAAAACCTGACTTGATACATATAGTTTAAATTGTTATTTAGCATTGTGCTACATGAGGGTTCTGGTTGATCTTTTGAAGTGATTTTCGAGAAGGATTGTCTTAAGTCTTGCAGTTCCATGTAGGTGGGTTTGCACGAGGTTATTGCACTTTTTCCCCGCCTCTTGGCAAACTAAGATCATGGGCTAGAGGGGGAGGGTGTCCGTAGACTGTTGCCATGTGTTATGACCAACTAAAAAGGCCTGATGTTCAATGAAACATTTTGGTTGTTAAGGTTTGGTAGGTGTAATTTAAGGTAAGGACCATAATGTATTCTCTCCCCCCAATTATAAGAATTGAAACAAAATAAAGGTGAAAAGTTCAGGTCAGGACCATATGAAAACTTGACTCTTTGTTTCTTTCTGAATTAGTGGTGCTCCTATTCTTCCATTTCTAATATTTTGTTTCTGCAAATGATAATGTTGCTGTTATTTATAAATATGATTAGATATGGACTTTTATATTGGGTGTTCTGTCATTATCTCGACAAATCTCATAGCAAATCACCTTACTTTATAATTTTTGACATTGCTTGAACTTATAGTTATGAAGATAGCTTGCTTTTACAGTATTTTAATCTGATTACAGTATTAGCTATGGTGTTTGAGCAGACACATAAGGAGGCTTCATACGTTGAGAACTTCTCCATACAGTCTCAGACATGCCTGTCAAAAGTACATCTTTTGTCTCTTTGACTTCGAGACAGGAGGCACTTTAGTTATAAGTGTTATTATTTTATAATTGTTTAGGCCCCATTTGGTAACCATTTTGTTTTTGGTTTTTGTTTGCCCCACTATTTTAAGCTTAGAAGCTTGGGCTGGGACTCAGGCGCGGCCCATAACTATGAATTGGGCCTTTAGTTGCATGCTACGATGCTTGGGCTTCTCAACAGATTTCAATGCTGCCTATCTCGCAGGTCATGGGGAAATCTGTACCAGGTCTTGAATTTTAGAGGTCAATTTAAGATCCCTGGTATGCTTCCGTCCCTTGATTCTTCTTCCTTCGCCGTCTTCTTCCTCTTCTTGTTGTGAATTCTTAGGCTATTCTTGTCTTGATTGATATCGGTAACTTCAATTTCGCCCAATGATGGAAAATCACTATGAATTGAACGGTTGCAGATGGCTTTGGTCGTCATTAGCCTTTAACTCCATCATCACCTCTTTCATTCAATCCATACATCTAATTGCACTCACATCCTTGTTTGTAAAGGCTTTTGATGAGCAAACGCCATTTGCTTTATATCGTGTATGATTCTATTAAAGCTATGAGATCTGAGGGCTTTGCTAGTTTGCTTCTATACTGCTTTGTTCTAGGTTTTGTTGTTCTTTTGGTTGTTTATTGCTTGTTTTCTCGGATTTGGGGCAGCTTCTCACTGCAATTCTTATGAAAATGCAGCCTAGGAAGCAGATAATTCCACCCGTTTGACTCCTTGTTGTTATTTGGATTGTGTGTATTTGTTAAGTTAGTGTCTTTTGTGTCTTTGACTTTGACAGGAGGAGGCACTTTAGTTATTAGTATTATTATTTTATTGTTGTTTATTACTACTTCGTTTTTAAAATTTCATGGTTAAATAACTTATTGAGTTGATTCCTTTCAATTGTATTTCAAGAAACTTACTGATTGCCATAGAATTTGAACTTTCTATTTGAGATACATGCTTTGCTTTGAACATTGCATCTGCCCGATGATGGAATACTCTGATTAGAGCAGTTCCTAATGATCTTTATTACAAGCCTTTGCCATTAACCAACTCTCACATGATCTCTCTCTCTCTCTCTCTCTCTCTATATATATATATATATATATATATATTTATCTATATAGCCATCTGATGATCCATCCATTTGCTTTCTTTTTTCTTCTTTTTCTTATGAGTGGTTAAGGATGTGTAGAGGCTAGTAATGAAAATCAACTGTCTACCTAGCAATGATAAATAGTGTTAATGAGATCTGAGGGCATCTTGAAAATGGTTAATTTTTCATGTAACTACAGTGATTTCCTTGTTAGATCTTACAATAGTGTATTTGTGAATTGTGTTTATCAAGTAGAAACACTGTTTTGAAAAATATTTTTAATGAATTTGTAATGTTGTATTTTAAATTTGATCTTGAAATGTAAGGCAACTTTGAATTGATCAAACTAATCAATTTTATTCAGAAGGGGCATACCTGATGTCCTTGTTAGATCTTATCATTCAAATTTGTGATGTTTGTTTTAATTTATTGTATTATGGAGTAGAAATGGAATGACCTGACTTGCAAAATATTATTTCATGTGACCTTAAATCGTTGTAATATGCAATGGTTCAGGTTAATTAACAGAAAAAATAAGAGTGAAAGTCGGCCTTCTGTGGGATAGTATGTTAAACATTTATAGGGATTAAAATGGTTCCTTTTGTTTAATGTATAGATATTAAACTAGAATGATAAGAATTGTTAATATTGAAAATTATTAAGAGAGATTCATTATATTATTTAGAATTTACATTAAAAACAAGACCTGGAATACATACATGGACAAAGTTTATTCACAAGCTTCCTTTAGCATTGCCCAATGATGGAAAAACTCATGCTGTGGAGCAATTGCATTGATTTTAATACTAGCTTTTGCCCTCAACCACAACAATCTCTCTCTCTCTCTCTCTCTCTCTCTCTCTCTGTCTGCAAGCATTCACATACATATATATACACACACACAGATTTAACCCTTTTCCAATCTTTTCTATTATTATGGTTAGAGATGAGTAGAGGCTAGTATGCGAATCCAATGCAAACATTGGCAGTGAGGAACTAAGCTATGAGATCTGAGGGCATTCTGGAAAACTGTCATCATTTTTCCTTCTTAAGGATGCACGTGAATTTTGATACTATTTTCACCTTGAAGTAATCAATTTAGCTTTGAATTGGTGTTTGGTTTAAATGTATTACATGTTATATGTTTGTTTGCTAGTGTGCTCTCTTGGTGATGGTAAAGCTTCATAATTTCTGACATCTGCTGAAAAGGAACGTGTGAATTGTATAATGCCCATTTGATAATGAAGGTATGCGTCAATGTTCTTATTTTGCGTTACATGCCCTTTGGAGTTTTTTTTTTTTTTTCTTTTTTTCCGTGCGGCTTAAGGAATTTTTTTATTTATCTTACTTTTTTGGACTCAATTATTCTCCAAAGGCTTTTTTTTTTAAACATCTTTTTTTTATTTTGCGTTACATGCCCTTTGGAGTTTTTTTTTTTTTTTCTTTTTTTCCGTGCGGCTTAAGGAATTTTTTTATTTATCTTACTTTTTTGGACTCAATTATTCTCCAAAGGCTTTTTTTTTTAAACATCTTTTTTTTATTTTGCGTTACATGCCCTTTGGAGTTTTTTTTTTTTTTTCTTTTTTTCCGTGCGGCTTAAGGAATTTTTTTATTTATCTTACTTTTTTGGACTCAATTATTCTCCAAAGGCTTTTTTTTTTAAACATCTTTTTTTTATTTTGCGTTACATGCCCTTTGGAGTTTTTTTTTTTTTTTCTTTTTTTCCGTGCGGCTTAAGGAATTTTTTTATTTATCTTACTTTTTTGGACTCAATTATTCTCCAAAGGCTTTTTTTTTTAAACATCTTTTTTTTATTTTGCGTTACATGCCCTTTGGAGTTTTTTTTTTTTTTTGGTGAAAAGGAAATAGGACTTTTCATTGGTATAATGAAAAGAGTCTAATGCCAAGAAGAAGCCTTGACGTGCTCAATCAAGAGATTTTATTGCCTGTTTTTTGATTTCCTCACTTCCGAAAGGTGCAACAAGGGTTGCATTCTGAGTATTTGAGACTTGAATCCAATTAATATTCGAAGGGATGATACGAGATCCAGGGGTTTCTGAAGCAAAGCCATATAAAACTTCAAGATTTCATGCTCAGTGTCTTTGAAGGAAAGGAGAGGCACCCCATTGCTAGATAAAATTTCAGTAATCAAATTCTCTTGTTTTGGTGGACAAAAATGCTGGAATTCTCGTCACCCAATGTCAACCAATTCAATTTGCATTTTTGAATCATATTTCTTTCTTCAAGTAGATATAAACTCATAAGACAAAGATCCCTTTCTAGTGAAGAGATGGAATTAGCCTCTGCCTTGGGCATAAAAAAAACACAAGTTCTGAAAGCAGACTTGCTTCCTGCTTTTTCTTTTGAGCTTCAAAAACCGAGGACCAAGATCTAAGGGCTTCCTTGGCTTTTCCTAACTTAGCACTAATCACAAATCCAACCCATCCACTAGATTTATGTTTATCAGAAGCAAGAAGATTCAAGAGAAAACTGCAGCACTCTTTATTCATCAACAAGCCTTGCTTGTCTTGAAACTCTGGAATTTTTAAATAAGTGGAACCCAATCTTTGGAGACTGAGAAACGATCAATAGGAGATTGAGTGGATGAATCGCCAGCTCTAGACCAGGTGAACGTGCCATTAGATAAAGGGATTTCCATAACACCCTCATCTTCAATATCTTTATTTAATTTGCCCATATCCTTAGTCATTCTTCCTGGAGGAAATCTTTCGTTGAGCCCATCTTGTGATGTTGAAGTCACCACCAATACACCATGGATCAAGACAATAAAGAATAGGAGTTGAGTGTATTGATGAAATTGCTATTTTTAACTTTAAAAAAGTTTTTACCATACGAAATTAATCTCTTTTAAAAACTACTTTTTCTGACCTCTTTCTTTTGAGATTTTAAATGGAGAGTCTCACATGGTGAAAATACCATTTTGTCCCCCATCAAGTGTAATTTTATCTTTCTCTAATACACATTTTCAAATCCAATTTCAATTTTAAATCTTAAACTTCATTTATTCATTTTGTTTTTCATGATGTTTTTGGCAACTTTTAACTAATATTTGTGGTAGATTTGTTGTTATTTTTAACAGAAAAAAATTGGAAAACAAAATTTTGTTGGGATTTCTTGTAAGGATTTGAGAATTTTTTGGTAAAAAAAGTTCTTATGTAAATTTTTATTAAAATTGAAAATTAGGGAATAAATTTCAATTCTTATGAGAAATTAAACAAACTTAAATAGGAAAAAAAGGATGGGTAAAGAAAATAAATTGACTTAAGTTGATAAAAATTAGAATTGATAAAACGTAAAAGGAAAACTTCTGAAAAATTTTCAATAAGCTAATTTCTTTTCTTGGTAAGAAATTTACTAGAAAATATCCTGTAAACTTACAAGCGAATTTCATTGAGCTTGAGTTAAAGTTTAAAGAAATTTGGTTGACATCAAGATTTTTTTAAACTTTCTTTAAAAAAAAGTCAAAGTCAAGTCAACATGGTAGAAAGTTAATTATATGAGAAGGATAACTTTCTTGTAAAGTTGACTTCTGTAAAATAACCTTTTGAGAAGTCAACTTTATGAAAAAGTTAACCTTCCCGGAAAATTGACTTTTTCGTAAAGTTGACTTGGACATTTTTTTTTTAAAGGAAAGCTTAAATAAAAATTTTAATTGCCAACCCAATTTCTTTAAACTAAAACAAACTTTAACTCAAGCTAACTGATATTTCTAGGAAGTTTACTGGATAGTTAGTTTTAATTTATTGTAAGAATTGAAATTTTTATGTAACCTTTTTTTTTTTCAGAAAATTTTCAATTCTTATAAGAAATCCCAACAAAATTTTGTTTTACAATTTTTTTCTTTTAAAAATAGTAACAAATATACCTCAAATATTGATTGAAGAAAAAATGAAATATAAGGTTTAAAATTAAAATTGGGTTTGAAAAGTTGTATTAAAAAAAGATAAAATTGTTGACACTTGAATGGAGGGTAAAATAGTATTTTCACCATGGGGACCCACCACAAAAATTTTCTTTCTTTGTAATTAGAAGCACCATAAACATTAGTCACCCAACAAGTATTTTTACATTAGTTCTTGAATTTAATTGAGAAAGTGTCTCCTGTTCAAGAAAGGTAAGAATGACAAACATACAACCGAGATATGACCATGACCAAGAAGGACGATGTCAACAATCTCACTCTCGAGAAGGTTCTCCAAACAACTGACTATCCCTCCCTTTCACAATTCATTTATACTCACTCATTTTACATTTCCTATGGCCCCCCTCTACCTTTATCTTTCCCTTTCTACCCCTCTGTTGGTATTGATACACAACCGAAGGCCTAACACGACTCTTCCCCTTCTAAAACCACCTTTCCTCAAGGTGAAAAGTAGGAAATTGTCTTTGAAAATCATCGATAATCTCCCACGTAGCATCATGTGGAGGTCATGTGGAGGTAATCCCTTCCAACCAATCAATACTTCCCTGCCCCCAATTGTAGGATTCTTACAGTATCCGTACACTCCTTGTGGTTCAGTAGCCCACTCAAACAACTTCGAAAAGTTGGGTTATTTAGGTTGAACCACCTTCTATGGACCCAAGGCTTTTGTAAGCTGAGAAACATGATAGTGGCCTCGACAACGCCTGAAATTCAAGAATCACTTGAAATGGAGTAACGCCAATTGATATATGAAACATGGTGTACTAGTACTCGGGCCAATGCAATCACAAATACCACTATGTAGGTCGTTCACCACAAAACAACGCAAATATTCTTCTATACTTTTGTTCACCACTTCTATTTGACCATCGGACTGCAGATGGTAGGCGGGGCTTCAATTCAATTGAGTGCGAGATAAACAAAACGTTTCCTGCCAAAAATGACTTGGGAACACCTTATCCCTGACGAAAACAATCGATTTAGGATACATAAAGCTGCACAATCTCTTTAACAAACACTTAAGTCACGGTCTTAGTAGAAAATGGATGCTTGAGTGCAATAATATTTAGACAATCTATCAACCACCACAAAAATCACAACGTATCCGTGAGACTTGGGTAGTCCCTCAATAAAATCCGTGGATATGTCCTCCCAAACAGCATCAGGAATGCCCAAAAGGGCAACCATAACCCTACAGGTGAAACTGCCAATTCCTTGACAAACAGAACATTCTTCCACATATTTCTTCACATCATTCTTCATTACTTCCCAATACAATTCTCCAATCAACCTCTTGTACGTTCATAAAAATCCTGAACGCTCCCTGAATATTGAGTCATGATTGTGAAGTATTGAAGGCAACAACGTAGAAGATTTAGAAATCAATAATTGATCTTTATATTTCAACATTCCTTGATGCAAAGAGAAATTAGGGACACTGTCTTCATCAGAAAGCAACTTCTGTATTATCACATGTAGTTTGGGATCTTTTTGAACTTCCTCCTTAATTACCACCACATCTAACATTGTAGGAACCGCCATATTAGCAGTTCAACCCCGATTGGCATATGTGACAAAGCATCAACAACTTTGTTTTCCACTCCCAGATGGTAAACCACTTCAAAATCATATCCAAGTAGCTTCGAAAGCCATCTATGATGCTGCGGCTGTATCACTCGTCGTTCCAACAAATATTTGAGAGCCTGTTGATTCGTTTTCGCCACAAACTTTTGTCCCAACAAATAAGGTCTCTACTGTTGGATGACCATAACTACCACCATCAATATCTCTCGTATACAGACTTGCTTCAATCATTGGCTGACAATGTATGACTAAAATAAGCAATTGGGCACCTCTGTTACATTGATATAACCCCAATACCATAACCCAAAGCATCAGTTTCGATCTCAAATGACTTATTAAAATAAGGTAATGTCAACACAGGAAGTGTAACCATCCCTGCCTTTAACTTCTCAAAAGCCTCTTGAGCCTCAGTCGACCAATGATACGCTCCTTTATTCAACAGTTGAGTTAATGGAGTAGCTAAACTCCCATAATTTGTACAAATCTTCTATAATATCCTATTAGCCCCAAAATCCTCCTACTTCACCTACGCAAGTAGTAGGCCACTCTAAGATAGTTCGTACTTTCTCCGATTAGCCTCAACACCTTTTCCAGAAATCAAGTGTCCCAAATATTCTATTATTCCTTGCATAAACTAACATTTGTGTCGATTAGCATACTACTCATTTTCCTGTAACACTGCCAGCACTACATCCAAAATTTGCACGTGTTCCTCTGTTGGTATTGATACACGACTGGAGGCCTACCAGAACTCCAGAGGAGTTACCTTGGAATCAACCCACATACTAAGAAGGCCCCCTGATTTTCCAAAAGCTTCCACAAAATTCCAACCAATCTCCTCTGTACTCCAGCATGACGATTTAATAAATCAAAATCAGGCCATTTTGTTTCCTAAATGAGCACCAAATCTGGATGATGAGCAGAGGAGAATGGAATCTCCTGAAACTGAAATCCACAAGCATTTACTAATGGATAGCATTTTGAGGGGATTTGAGAAGGTGATAAATTATAGCTTCTTACTTCTAACAAGCTCTTATCATCCTGTTGCTAAAATAAAGAATTGTAGGCCTCCTCAAAATGATCTTCAGCAAAGAATCCTCTACCATCGTGTCCAAATGATGATTCCTTCAGTAAAAATGAATTTTGATCCTGGTGTAGAGGAGGCAATTGATGAATGATTGTATGGGATTTTCTTGAGGAGAGATCTTCTAAAGGAACCATTTGATGAACACAATTCTCCAAAAAAACATTAATTTGGAGAATTTGGAGGGTCTGATGTCTTCTCGTTTGTTTCTTCCACAACAGGCTGACTTAAAAACACTTTATGTTTAGAGAAGGGAGGTACAACTGGAGCATTTTAATTCCCCATCATCAATTTTCAGCCAACTTTTTATTTTTCTCAAACAACGAAGGGGCTTTTGGCCTTTCTTCTATTGGATTCCTATGAGCCGTCTCATGAACATATTCAAATAGAGAGAAGCCTTTATCAGACATGGTGTAATGGGACGGAAGCGTGGTAAGAATTTTTTTGCTATTTTTCCGTGCGGCTTAAGGAAGTTCTTTAGTCATCTTACTGTTTTGGACTCAAGTATTCTCCAAAGGTTGCTTGAAAGCTTCCCAACCCAATATGGTCGTGGGCCAAACTCACACTTTAGAAAAGGAAGAGAGAGAACATGTAGGATTGTGGAAATATAAATCTTTATTATCAAAACCACAACTTTACAAGACAAGGAGCAAGTCTCTTACAAGACTACTTGAACTCTAGAAATCACAAAATAATATAGGAGAGAATTATTCACTAAATGTTAAAGTGTTCCTAGACAAGTCCCAAGTTTCCACCTTTTATAGGTGTGGGAGGAGGATAATTAGGAGATTTTCGTGGGGGAGTCACCTTAGTGTGGGGATAACTACCCACTAAGCCCAAGAATAGGCCACATCACCCATGACTAGGTGAGAAAATAAGAAATCGAAAACTGTAACTTCCCTATTGACTTCCTAGGCCACTAATCCCTAGGGAAGTTGCAACGTCATGATATTGACTTCCTAATAAAACTCACCACTCCCTTTTTTGTTGACTGCAATGCCGTCCATTTGGCTCGTGGATTGCCGCCATATGTTCCTTGTGAATCTCCAAGCTAGATGCCTAGAGTTGCCTAGATCGGTTTGCTCGAGCGTGCTTTGGTGTTGTTGGTGTGCGCACCAGACACATGCCAGGTGTCACAATCTAACTTTGAGATAGTAAATTGTGACTCCACTTGTGCAGAAAGTGTAGTGGCGACACAAAAGTGTCGACACATCTGGCCATGACAGAGGGCCAAGTGAAGTGCCGTGATGCGACTGAGGAGGATGTTGCATCATCCAACACACCAAGATAAGTGGGCAAGCATGTCAAGTTAAACAACAAGCAAGAGACAAGCATTGGTGTCATCGGCAATGTCAGTGACAAGCTTAGCAGGGGCCACGTGGGGCCTCGGGCCATGACCTCAGAAGTACGGGTCTCGTTGCGAGTTTAGACGAGCGACTCTGGAGTTAGATCCATATTGATGGAAGATGAAAGCATGTCGTATTCTATGTCGATTGGAATTCAGACGGGCGCTCTACGTTGGTGAGTGACCACTCGCCACCTTGCATATGCATGGGTGCCAAAGAGGAAATTGTTCAAAATGTACTATAGGGGGGAGACATGGTGTTAGCTTTCCACCACCCCTGGGCCTTGTTGCCTAAGTGAGCTACCCTATGGCACACAAGTGTGTCATGATGTGGGCGAGTGTTGCAAGACGAGTGTCTTGGGCGTCTTCCATCGGGAATGGGATCTCCAGGACAATATCGGACGGCACGGGTGTGCCGGCATTGCGCTCCTTCCCATGGGTTGGAGGTTCGATATAGTGCTCGGTATGCTGTTTTGGCTCGACATTGACTTAGCATGGACACGAGAGGGATCATGCCTAAATATGTCCAGATAGATGGATGTCCGGGAAGTCTCGAGGTGGAAAACTAGCCATGGGGTGATTATGATGGTTCTCGATAAGCTGACCCGAGTAGGGGAGAGAATGCTAATGTCGTCCAGGCACTTGGGACGACATCCAAAAGCATCTGTGGGATTCAATAGTCCCCGTTGACATGGTATTGTCTTGACTTGTCTCATTAAGCAGTATAATGTCTCAGGAAGCCCGGTAGGTTGTTATAGGCCTGTTTGGCCCAACGAAGGGTTCGAACACATTCGACAAGGTTCCGAAGTGATGTAGAATTATGGGGGTCGTGTTGTTGAGAATCACGATGACGAAAAAGGTCATGAAGGAAGGAAGTTGCACGTACGAACACATGACGAAAAAGGTCATGTGTAGGCTGAATGAAGTCAGTTCCGCATGAGTTCAGTTAGGCTAAGGACGAAAGAACCTTGCTCAAGGTCCGACGAAGCTTCAAAAAGAATGAGTAAAAAGTAGATTGAGACTTGTGTTTCCCTTAAGGCTGACCATGATCGAGCGTGAATCATGGTGCCGCACGGTTCAAAAAGTATGACTGTGACACCAGGCGTGGTCGAGCACACGATTCCCTCGCATGCAACCTACGCGCCTGCTCATGCGCCTGCTCCGTGGGCGTGTGCTTATGCACAGGCTTTCCTTGGCCCGAGCGGCCTTATCTCATGTGCGTGTGGCCATGCGCCTGGGTAGTGTGCAAGGCTGTTAGTGCCGATATCAGGCCTTTGTGCCCCACGATGTCTTCGTAGGCATGTCCCTTGCCTGTTTAGTCTTTCCCTTGATTGAGGTTTGGGCTCGCCTGACTCCCTACCTATATGCCCTCAGGTGAATTGGGTCGCGCCTTGGCTTGACACTTGACATAAACTTGGTTTGCGTGTTTTTTCTGCAATCCCTGGTCAACCTACCCTATGTGACGCCCTAGTCATACTTGAATCTTTAGAGATGTTCATTTTGAGTCTTAAGGGTCTGACAAACCTCCACTGGTTGAGTTCCAACGGCCTTGTTGGAGGTTGCACCTCTTCTCCCTTATTTTGGGACAAAAAGAAAAAAGAAACTTGGGTTAGAAATACTTGAAGCGTTCACCACTTCCATCTGATGATCGACCCTTGCTCGGCCTACCTCTTATTGGTGGGTTGTTTTGGTTGCAACTTGACATCACTCTGTGGATGCCTTGTTTCCAGAGCCTGTTGAGTAGCTCCTTAGTCTCTTCGCCGATTTCAGAAAAGAAGGCATCGCGTGTCCATTTGTGCCTTGATTGTTGCATTCGGGCAATCCTTAGAATTGTGATCGACGTTGCACAATGAGCACTTGTTGACGTCACCCTGATTTTGAACACATGCTCGGGTCATTGTAATCATTATCGCTATCGATCTAGATGACTTCAAGACTTCGGACTAGAATGTGATGACGAAGATTTGATCATGTGTTTGAATTTGGGCTACCTCAACGAGTGCTCGTTGCGTAACGTCGATCACAATCTTAAGGATTGCGCGAATGCAGCAATAAGAGCGCAAATGGACCTATGAGGTTCTCTTTTCTAAAATCGATGAGGAGATCGAGGAACTACACAACAAGCTTCGAAAATAAGGGTGTCCACAGAGTGATGCCATGTTGCCCCCAAAACAACCCACCGATAAGAGCCAGGTCGAGCATAAGTCGATGGATAGATGGAAGCAATGAATGCTTCAAGTATTTCTAACCCAAGTTGCTTTTCTTCTTTTTGTCCACAAATAACGCATGGGGGATGCAACGTCCAACAAGAACGTTAGAGCTCAACTGGGGAAGGTTTGTCATCCCTAAGACTCGAAATGACACCTATAGAGGTTTGAGAGTGACCAGGGGCATTGCGTGGGGTGGGCTGCCAAGGATTGTGGAAAAAGCATGCAGACCAAGTTAACGACATGATAAATGTCAAGTCAGGTGCAACACGACTCACTTGAGAGCAGGTAGGAAGGGAGTTAGGCAGGTTTAGACCTCAACCGAGATGGAGCGACTGACAGGCTAGGGGCAGCCTATGAAGACGTCGTGGGGCGCATGTATCCAAGAGTTAACTCCCAAAACAACCTAAATAGTTTTAAGTATCTTAAAACCAATTAAAAATTATCCAAAAAGTTACTAAATGACCCTTTAACTCTCAAAACAACTTAATAATGCCTAAGTGTGACTTTCATACTCAAAACCAATCTAAAAAGTGTTTAAGTGATACTTTCACTCTTAAAACAACTTAAAAGTTCTTAAAAAGTTTTCAAGTGACTTGTTAACTCTCAAAACATCCTAAATAGTTCTTAAATGTCATTTTGATTTTCAAAACCAAATAAAAAGTACCTAAAAAGTGTCTAAATGACACTTTAACTCTCAAAATAACTTAATAACGCATAAGTGTGACTTTCAAACTCAAAATCAACCAATAATGTAAACCTTACTTTCATTCTCAAGTACTTAACATTCTTGTTGTCGACTTAGCTGTGGGAGGATGGCAAACAAGTGACTAGGTGAGTAGTAAAGATGGAGGTAGCCGAGAGCCTGACATGATGTAGTTGGGTGGAGCTTTGTAAGTGTGACCGGCGTTGAGGAAGAAGGAATGGAGGAAATTAGCTAAGTGTGGAGCATGTGTTGAGACCATTGAGTACTCGAACCACCAAGTGTGTGTATGATGTGTTGCTTGATGGGCAAGATGGACTAGGCGTCCATGAGCTTGGATGCGTTGGTTGAGGTTAGTAGATGGAGTGATGCGTTGAGGACTATGCGTCTAAGGGAGGCTTGTGAGGTTGACGCATGGTGGCTGTGTCCAAGTTGGCAACCATTAGTCAAGCGATTGTGTGCAATGGGTAGCCAAGAAGATTAGAACTAACCTCAAAAGAAACTATGTGGAGAAATTTTGTTCAAGGTCGCGTCCACCATTTCTTCTTGCTTAAGCAAATTTGGGATTTAGTATTAAGTAAGTCTGATTAGGTATCAAAACAAGGTTAAGTGTGGCAGAGATATGCATGCAAGTAGGAGGTGGCAAGTCGAGAATTTGCATGCAATTATCTGTGAAGTCTATAAATAGAAGGGTCTGGCAAATGAGACTTGTTTGTGCAAACTACTTGGGCCATTTGAGAATTTCTTTGACCAAATTGTTCCAATTTTAAAAGTTTGGTGTCGAGAAACCTGAACAAAGTCTGGTGTTTGGTGAATAGCGAACAAAAGAAATCAAGTTTGAAGTTGGAAATTTGAGGTTAGTAAGTTAATTCAATTCTTAACATTGTTTGTGAAGGACGGTTGAGCTGAATGTGAAGAGAAACATGTTTAATTATAGGAGAAAGTGACTGATATCGATTTCTCGAGTAATTTGGAGCAGGGTGAAGTAAATTTGGATTATCAGATGAATGAAGAGGAGTTAAGCCCTAAAATTTTGAGGTAAGCTAGAAAATACATTTTTTTACAAGTTTGTAGAAGGAAAGAAGTTCTAATTCGGGCTGAAAATACAACTTTTAACAAATAGAAGTGAAGACAGAAGCAAAGACAGTAGCTGAAGGAGACGAGTTTTGCTAGTAAAGAAGCGACACCGGGCATGGGCGAGAGAGGGTATCGCTGGTATCGTTGGTCAGATTTTGTGAGACAAATCTCGCTGCTCTCGCTAATCGATAGTCTCGCTGGTATAATTTTAATCTTTTGCTTGAATTCACTGGTTAAATCTTGCTAGTTGCTTGAATCTCGTTAGTTAGTGAATTTCCTTATGGAAATAGTCTCAGTAGTGAATCTTCTTATGGAATTTAAGGAAATGGTCTCAGTGGTGAATCTTCTTATGGAATTTGGTCTCGGTGGTGAATAAGCATTAATGTTTAGGATCTTTATGCTATTCTAAAAAGGTATTTTAAGAGAATCTAACTATGGAAAACACATTATTTCATGACGGGAAGAGTTAGGAAAGACGTATAATCCCTTAAGGGCTCGGACCAATTGTGAGTGACAACTTTACTTAAAATGAGCTTTCTTTAAAACAAAGTTTCCATGATACATGATTGTGTTTAGAAATATGTTTATATGTCTATGTTTACACGAGTTCTAATTGAGTTACGATGAGTACTTGTTGGAAGTAAGCATGTGCTTTCAAGTGATGCATACTATGATTTTGCATTGGAATTATTTGAAGTATGCTATTTGTTACCGAATTTTTACGAAAGGCATGCTATTAATTAATCTATGATTTTAAGGAAGCATGATAATTGTTAATGAATTTATGAAAGTTTGAGATGTTAGAACTCGTGAACGTTATTTTCAAAACATGTTGCTTTTGATTATTGTTTTGAAAAAGGCTTCCAATGCTAAAGGATTCGAAGAAGACATCTGGGTAGCTAGGTTATAGAAACGTTTCTCAATGCTGAAGGACTTAGAGAAGGCATGTGGACAACTTGAGAATAGAGATAACCCCCAATGCTGAGGGACTTGGAGAATGCATGTGGGTGGCCCAAATCTTATATGTGGGACTGATACTGAAGGACTTGAGAAGGTATTTGGGTAACCCAAGATATGATATCTATGTGCACATAGAGGTATGATAGACGCGTTGTGTTGAGACTACTCTATACAGCTAATGATATTTGACGTTGGGTGTGTCGAGATTACTCCGTCTCAACTAAGGATGTTTTCGATGTTGAGTAGCGTTGAGCTCCGCTTAGCCTCAACTAAGAAAAATGAAATGTATTGTACTTACATGGTTTTCTTTTAGAAATGATACATATGTGATTTCATAATGTTATCTGAGCATGATTTGTCTAGATATGAAAATGATTTATTACTGTTTATTTATTTTCATAACTTTATTAAAGTTTTGATTTATTTATGAATTAAGAAAGGTTTTTACAAAACAAGTCACTTACTGGGCAACTTAGCTCATGTTTTTTCCTGTTTTCTGTTTTTCAGTTAGCGAGCGAGTTCGAGGTGTTTAGCCTACACAGCAATTCGTCTGGGCACACCATTCGTGTTTGGAATTTTGAGCATTGTAAATATTTGATCTTAAACCTATGTTGTACATATAGAGGGTTAAGGGGCGGAAGTTAGTGAACTTATGTAAATTAAAGGTTGAATGTAAATCAATATTTTTTTATGATAGCTTAACTTTAGTTAAAGATTGATGTTCAATTATTGTCTATATATATGCTTATTAGGTGGATGGTCAAGGTATAAAGTTGATAGTAGATGTCGTAAGAGGGTCGGTGTCTGCTGTCCTCACACGTTCTCCTAGGTTAAGAGGGTATCTGGGAGGTTGTGTGACATTTACGATGTTTGCTTCGAGAATTGGAGCATATCAGATCATTAATCCAAATTTTTGTACCCATTGAAGTTTTCAGGATTCAGCGAAAATGTTGCATAATGCTTGATGTGTTGCGGGATTTTTGTTATATGCGTCTTATAGCAACTGCTTGTCTGATGCGTACATGATGTAAGTGACATTTTTAACACAATACTTTCAAATAATTTCAATTTGGGTTCAAGAAGTCATTCAATGTTGATAAGTGCAATATTTTGAGTATATACAAGTTTTTGGACTCTAAATCTATTTCACCATCTATTTACAAAGAATCACGTGCGCAATTGTTGAATGCGAGATTAGTTGGAATAGATTGACATCAACTTCTACTGTTTCCTTACAATTCAGGTATGTTTTGTAGAATTGAGTATTGAATTTGTTAAGTGTTAATCTAACATGTTTTATGTCTTCGTTACATATAGCAATCATTGGAGTTTGGTAGTAATTACACGAAGGGTGTTGTATTTTGGATTGACTCTTTGAAAAATCGTATCCATGAAGATATCATGGAAGTAGTTGGAATGTACGTGAAACTTGCTTTACCATATATGTGTAATGACTAACTATTTTATGTATTTGTCAAACTATTTTACTTTTTATGTATGCATTTGTATGTCCTTCGACATCGTAAAGAAGAAAAAGCAAACTTGGAAGGTTGTCAAGGTACATGAGTCCACACTGCAAGTGAGTTTCAAATTAGTTCATATTTATCTTATCTGCCATATCTATGTTTTTCTATGTTGTATGCATAATGTCCTAAACAATTGGGAGTGATGGAATGCGATTATTTTGTCATTCGGTTTATACGTGATATAATATAATCTGAGAGCACTTCAATTATAGACATAGTATGTACATAATAGTGTCAAACAATTTCAACTAAGTTTTTTTAGTTACGTATGTTAAGACCAATTTTCTTGTTTATAGATAAAAGGTTCACCCTCTATTTACACACAAAACGCACTGACCACGTGTGATTTGAATGGGCTGAATTTGTAAGATCGCACGTATATTTTGCATAATATGTCGTACTTTGATGTTTTATTTCTTTTGGGCTATATTCTTTTGGTACGTATCAATTGACATAGTTGAGAGTACTAAAAACATAATAGTGAATTAGAAAAGTATATATAGGTTGAAACAATATTTTTTTTTATATACTAAAGCAACTTATTAGAGACGAAAAAAGATAAATGTTGTATGACATTGCACTAGATTCATATATATTCTAGACTAGTTAGAGTATTTACATTTCATCTTATGAAGGTTTGAAACAATATTTTTGTCGTGCAAGGAATTTATTGGTAACCAATAGGTACGTCATTTCTACATAAGGATCATTGTAATATATTTTCGATTGAGTTGACAATCTTTCATAAGGATCATCACAATATATGATATTAGAAGATTTGACAATGCATGTTCTGATGTTGTGGATGTAGGTTACAAGAATCCATTAGAGGAATGAAGCTAGAAAATAATAGATATGTTTATAGGATTTTTTTTGTAGGGCTAGTGGAAGAAATTTGATTGAGATGTGTTCATTTATGGTTTATTGTAAAACCTATATACCAATGGTTATTAGTCGATCTGTTTGTATTATCGACCTTATAATAAATTTATATATGTGTGAAATTGTTATATGTTAGGAAGTTGTTGATGTGTATAGGTATGATTAGTTCATTTTGAAGAATATATGTATAATAACATGATTCAACGAAATAACAATAAGAAAAAATGTATTTCATTGACAATATAAAAGTGTCAACAAATGTAATGATTCAGATATTATTAATAAGAAAAAAATGTCATGGTTTAGATATTATTGGTAGTAGAAAAATGTTGTTAAATTCTTTTTGACATTTAATAACTATCATGAATGAACATAACAATATCGACAATACGAAAAACCAAGTCATGGTTCAGATATTATTGACAATTGGAAAATGTCGTTATATATATATATTTTTTTGCTGACATTTAATAAATATCGTCAATATGCATAACATTACAAAAAATTGAAATCTTCAGTCTTTTGGTGATAAAAATATGAAGTCATAATATGCTAAAATGACAAATAATGATTGTCATTATTTGTTCATTGTTGACAATTAATTAGTCATTAAAAAACCATTTATGACATTCTTTAATAACTATTATTGAAGCTTCTACCTTTACAAGTATTCAATGACTGAAAATAAATGTCACGAATTTTAAGTTTGACTGTTTTTAAATGTCATTGAATCCCAGTTTTCTTCTAGTGAAGTTGGGGTTGTGTTGTAATCTTTCTTAAGGAATTGTATAAACTGTATTTAGAGGTCGGACAGTAAGTGTAACAAAATGGTGATGTTTGCTGTCTTCACGCTCCTTTTCGGTTTCAAAAGGTTAATTCGGGAAGGGTGTGACAAAAAAAGTGAGTATATAAAATACCCAATAAGTAACCTCACTACCAAAGTCAGGCTATGCATTCATATCCAATAAATGCGTACATATTCGTGGGACATCTATACTTTAGCTTATCATGGATTGTGAAAAACACTTGAAAAATGCTTTCTATTCTCTCAAATTAAGAGAGTTTATATTAGATTTCACTTGTTTGCTAGTGGTTTTCAAGTCAAAATAAAGAAAATCAAAAGTGAAAACCAAAAGATCAAAACCGAGCCAAAATACAGTGAAAAATAAAGAAAATGCCAAATCTTCCAAAAATAGGGAAGCGCTACGGCACCGGTACAATGCTGCCACAGCACCACCTTTCCATATCGGTTAGCGCCGCAGCAGTAGCTTTCCTAATTTGAAGATTTTGTACTTTTGGAAAGAATTTTGGGCGGCCAACTCTATAAATTGAAGGGTGTCTAGTAGCCCAAAACACGAATTAACACACCAAAAGGGTCTTAAAAAGTGAGTTGGCTGCAAGGAAGAGAGAAGAGTTCGAGAGAGAGAGTTTGGTGTCATTCGAGTTCTCGACGTGAAGAGTGAAGTACATCTTGACAGTTCCTCCTCAATCAATGGCTTCTTTCTAGTAGAGCTTTCCTTTCTTTACACTCTTTCTATGCTAAATTTGTTTATGAACATGTTGCTTAAAGCTATGAGTGGCTAAACTCTTTAGTTTTAGGGTATTGATGAATTGTTTATGAAGTTATGTTGATATTGTAGAATATTCATGGTTTTGTTGTAATGATTATGCTTTTCATTGTTACTGTACTTAACTTTTGTTGATTGACTATCCTTGAATGTTAGGTTAGATGTATGGTTGAGAGATTGTATATCTAACTAGATCTATAACAATGGATTGTTGTTAATCTATCATGAAAATAGTTAGATTAACAATGAAAGTTGCTAAAGACTATTCTTAATGCCATATAATTTGTATTGATTTCACGAAATTAGTAATCAATTGGGTCGCATGAGAAAATGTTGTTTTTGAGAGAAAATAACTTGGAATTAAGTTTCTAGACTTAAGCATATAAATTACAATAAAATCCATGAACCCTAGAATATTGCATGATGGATTAAACAAGGATTCTTTACCCTAGAACTCTCTTTGACTTTTCTTTCTTATCTATTTACTTTCCTTTTTAGTTTTCTAAAATCATAACTTCAATTCCAATCTTTTAATAAAATTTATTCAATTTTATAATAGCTAAGTAACTCTAACTTTCAAAATTGGATCCTTAATGGAACGATATTCGGACTTCACCATCTTATATTATAACTTGACCCGTACACTTGCAGTTAACACTTAAACGTGGGCATCATGTTTTTGGGGCCGTTGCTGGGGATCTAAAAAATGGTTTTTGTTACTTAATATTCATTGGAATTGATAGATCTTAATTTGAGGTGTATATTATTTTTATTTTATTATTATTATTTTCTTCTTGGTTGATAATTTTGTCGATTTATGCTTTTTGATAAACCTAACATCCTTCCTCTTGACCCCAAGATTGAAAGGACGTGTAGAAGAAACCTAAGGGTTCAACACAATCAAACCGAGGAGATGACAAAGGAGATACTAAAGACAATTCGAGACTACTTCCAACCGACATTATCGGTAAATCAACCTGACATTGTAAATGTACCCATCAATGTCAACAACTTTGAGTTGAAACCGGGGTTGATTCAAATGGCTAGAGAGCTAGCCTTTAGAAGAAGAACTAATGAAGATCCTCACAAGCACCTACGGTCATTTTTAGAGATATACTGGATGGTAAAGATGAATAGTGTCTCTAATGATGCAATTAAACTAAGACTTTTTCCCTTCTCTTTGCAGAACCGAGTAAAGGATTGGTTGGAAACTATACCTCCGAACAGTATCACTACGTGGGAGAAGCTTAAGCTTTCTTGAACAAATACTTTCTACGGGCTAAATCTCAAAGGTTAAGAACGGAGATAGGGACATTCCGCCAACTTGATGATGAACAACTTTATGAGGCTTAGGAAAGGTATAAGGATCTCTTGAGGAGGTGCCCTCAACATGGCTACTCGGATTGGTTGCAAATTCAACTCTTCTACAATGGATTATCAAACTCAACCAAATCCATTCTAGATGCAGTTACCGAAGGGTCAGTTTTCTCAAAGAATGCTCAAGAGGCCTTTACCATACTAGAAGACTTGGCTACTACAACGTACAATTTCCCATGTGAACAGTCTTCTTCAATCATCCCAAAAGCTGTCGGAGTATATGGGGTGGATGAGGTAAAATCTCTAAAAGCTCAATTGGCTTCTCTCACTAATGCTTTATCTAAATTGTCTCAAGAAAGCCAAGGTCAAGCAAGCCCACCATCCATACCTTCCTTTGCGGCCATGGCAAATCAATAAAAGTCAAGTGAGTTAGAGGTGGCCAATTATGTGGATAGAGGACAATACCGAGGTTAACAACAACTCCTAACTCACTATCATCCCAACTTGAGGAATCATGAGAATTTCTCATATGCTAACAACAAGAATGTGTTGCAAGCACCTCAGGCATTCAATGGAACGAGGAATGCAAAGACATCATCATTGGAGGACATAATGCTTGACTTTTTCAAAGAGTCAATATCAAGAACAACCACATTGGAGAATTCGGTCCAAGCCATAACAAGCACTGTACAAAGCCAAGGAAAGGTAATTCAAAACTTGGAGGTTCAACTTAGTCAAATGGCCACATCTCCCCATACAATGCAAAAAGGTAAATTCTCAAGTTGTCCGAAGAAGAACTCCAAGGAGGAATGCAATGCCATACTCTAAGGAGTGGCAAGAAGTTGAACAAGCACATCATGATAGATAATGATGAGCTTCCATAAGAAGAGGAGGAAGCCATCATAGAGGATGCTCCACAAAAGGAGAGTGCATCAAAGGAAAATGAGAAATCAAAGTCAAACATAGGGAATACTTTTAACTTTACTTCTTTTATCCCTAACACTTTACCTTTCCTCAAAGATTTAAAAAGAAAAAGATTGATGCTCAATTTTCTAAATTTTTAGACATATTCAAAAAGTTGGAAATTAACCTTTCTTTTGCAGAGGCATTAGAACAAATGCCTAAGTATGCCAAGTTCTTGAAGGAGGTGTTTGCTAAGAAGAAGAGGTATGAAGATTACGAAACAGTTGCACTAACCGAAGAATGTAGCATGACACTACAAAGGAAATTGCCTCCAAAATTAAAAGATCTAGGGAGTTTCTCTATCCCTTGTCATTTAGGCAATAATTCGATTACTAAAACACTTTGTGATCTTGGAGCTTTCATTAACTTAATGGCAGAGAGGTGCAACCAATTACAATATCCTTGCTTTTGGTCGATCGGTCATTTGTTCGTCCCTATGACATTGTGGAGGATGTATTGATCAATGTGGGCAAGTTTATTTTCCTGACGAACTTTGCGATACTAGACATGGAAGAAGATGTCGAAGTCCTCATAACTCTTAGGAGACCTTTCTTGGCCATCGGAAGGGCCCTCATCGATGTGCAAGATGGAAAGCTCACATTCCCCCTCAAAGATGAGAAGGTAACATTCAGCATCTATAAAGCCCTTAAGCATCCAGATGTAAAACGGTATGAGCATCATGAACCAAGCACAAAGGTAACATCGCCCCCCTCTTTTAATAAGAACTCTATGCATGATGATCTTCCTTTGAATAGTAAGACTAATAGTGTAAGACCCTAACTCAGAATTCTTAAGATGGCTAGTAAGAGAAGAAGTAAGAAAAGAAGTAAGACTAGTTAAATGCCTAATATTAGGAAAACAATGGATATTCCACTAAGAGTGAGAATGAAGGATTGAAAGCATAGTTTGGAGATTAGTCAAAATTTAGATGTATTCTTGAGCATAGTTCGATTAATGCATAGATGGTACGTGCTAAAGTGTGGTACCTTAATTTAGAGGGAATTTGATACTTAATTTTAAAAAAAGGAAACAAGAATTAGGGAAAAGAGGAAACACATGACTCACATTTAGTCTTGGAAATTAACAAGTTATGGGATTGGTTTTTGAGGGTGAGCTAGAAAGAAAAGAGAAGTCAAAGAAACTTAGGGCGTGAACAACATGTGTTGAAGGTTTATTATGAGCTAGTAAGAATTTTGGTTTTGATAAAGAAGTTTATGCTCAAAGACAAGGACATTTAGTATTTAAGGTAACCAAGGGTCATTAAGGCTATGCGTTGAGGAGCTCAATTCCATGGTAAATGGAAATATAACTTTGATTTCGGGTAAACGCATAGGTTGAAATTCAAGAGTTTAAGGGTAGGAAGTTGGACGCATGGTATGATGCGATAAGGTACAAACGCATAGTAGTATGTGTTTGAGACATTGACGCCTAGTATTGTACGGTGAAGAAATGGGTTTAAAGGTATTATAGCTAAGAGTAAAGAAAGTAAATAATGAAGCTAAAACCCTAAAGGAAATTCAGTGGACGCATAGGGGCAATATGATTGAATGAATAGTTGTATATTAAAATATGTTGGGCATATGAAATAAGCTTATAAAGGCTAGGTGGCTTCATATAAACCGACACCTTATAAGCAGGTGTTAAAAGGCATGTTAAGTATTGCATACAAATTGACGCTTGGATAAATACACGGCTGATTAAATTGCAACGTGACATGTGGAAACAAGTGGTAGAAAGGGAGGAGAAGTAGTATGATCAGCCCTCTACTCCAAAGCTATAAATAGGACCTTGAGAGAAAAGGAGTGACTAATGATGCTGAAGTAAGAATTCTTGAGAAAAAGGAGGAATCCTTGTGTCCATAATAAAAATCTACGACCAAGGAAGAAGATATTCTTGACAACTTAGCTATATCTTGTGTTAAAGAATTGTCTTGCGTCTAAAAGGGTCAGCCTTTCGTTTAAGTTTCAAGGTGAATGATGCGTCCAAGTGGGACTTTGTGCGGTCGACGCATCCAAAAAGAGAAGTAAGGAAGAGTTGGGATGCACCTCGCGTTAGCTATCAACCTGGCGTCTAAGGGTAGGGTTGCAACCAACCGAGCTGCCAGAGGAATATAAGGCCTTGCGTTCCAAGATTAGAACGCTGCGTCCAAGAAGCTCGGGAAAGGGGAAATAGCGGGATAGAGGAGAAACTATCTTTCTTTGAAAATGTTTATTTTGAAGTGTTATTCTAATTTCATTATGAACTATGATTTGATGAAAAATGATTATTTGAAAAGCATGGTGCTTGAATATATTTAGTTCACAAGGCATGTCTTATTGTTTTCTATATGTATTTGAAAAGCATGTTGTAAAATGTAGTTTACCGAGGAATATCTTACTTCTTCATGAAAGATTTCATATGAACTAGTTATGTGAATGTTGGTTTCTAAAATGTTTTAGAGGAGGCCCAATGCTGAGGGACATGAGAAGGCATGTGAATTTCCCTGGGACCTAGTACTGAGGGACATGAGAAGGTACATGGTCGACCCGCCATATTCCTATGTCCACATAGAGGTTGATATTGCTGGTGCGTCGAGTTTTGCTCTGCATCGAGCTGGGAATGATTTCGACGTTGGGTGTGTTGAGTTTTGCTCCACCCCAACTAAGGATGTTTTCGATGTTGAGAGTGTTGAGTCTTGCTCCGCCTCAACTAAGGGAAATTGTTGAGAACAAACTGATTTTATGTACAACTACTCTGAAATGTATTTATGTGATTTGATTAAAAGTTGAAAGTATGATTTTATAGAAATGATGATTTGAATTAAGTATTTTGTGGTATAATGATGATAACATGCCTGCTTTTGAACTAAAGATAGTTTCACAAAATTTGTTACTCACTGGGTGTTAGCTCATCTTTTTATATGTTTTTCATTTTCCAGGTAGCATGACAGTTCCCGTTGCCGATCGAGGCCAAGGTTTGTCAAAAGGTAATGGTATCGCCGTCCTAAGAAGGGTGATTAAACATGCATATGGGAAGTTGCGCAGCGGAAGTCGATAATAGGGTCGATTACTTCTGTCCTCACGCTCCGCTCGGGCTACAGTAGGGTAGTTCGGGAAGGGGTGTGACAAATAGCATGCTTAATGTTAAATTAGAAAATCCTATGAAGCATGTTTCTAGTTGTGATAATGCTCCTACTTCTCCTTGCATGCCTCCAAAATCTAAAATGAATTATGAACAAATCATGGAGAAGCATGTTGAAAATGAAGTGGTGAGTCCGGTAAAATCTCATAATGATGACTCTTTAATGATACTTGACTACATTAGAAAAGATGATATCCAACTTGATAATGAATTATTGACCAACCCACTAAATGTTAATGAATATGTTTGTGAGTGTCAATGTGGGCAAAAACTAAATATCCTAGGTGGTCTAATGCATGGAATAAAAAATCACCTTGAGATCCGCCATGACTTGTGAGCCTCGTCTAGCTAGAAGATGTTAAACCAAGCGCTTGTTGGGAGGCAACCCAATTTTATTGCCTTTTTAATTTTTTTGTTATTTTATTTTCAATAATCTTTGAGTCACTCTTATGCTTAATTTTCAGGATCTGGGTTCATCACAAAAAGTACTTCTCACACCAAGCCTGTTTGAGCTTTAACATTTTAAATTAAATGAGGCTTGCACACACACACATGAGAGATAGCAAGATTTGACCTTGAATGATTATACCAATATAGATATGCTTGCATGTTTTTACTTAAGCTCTTAAATGCTATTCTCTGAGACATGAGTCGATTGCACACTTCTTTATCTAAACTCCCTTTATTTAATTATATTCTTTGCTCGGGACTAGCAAATCCCTAAGTTTGGGGTGGTAAAAAGCACTTGAAACGTGCTTTCTATTCTCTCAAATTAAGGGAATTTATATTAGATTTCACTTGTTTACTAGTGGTTTTCAGGTCAAAATAAAGAAAATTAGAAGTGAAGACCAAAAGATCAAAACCGAGCCAAAATATAGTGAAAAATGAAGGAAATGTCAAATTTGCTAAAAATAGGGCAGCATTGTAGCACCGGTACAGCACTGCCGCGACGCTTTTTCTCGAGAGTTGATTCTGCTTAAGCATAGCATCAGCGCGGCGGCGTCACCTTTCCATATTGGTCAGCGCCGTGCCACCTTTCCTAATTTGAAGATTTTGTATTTTTGGAAAAAATTTTGGGTTGCCAACTCTATAAATTGAAGGGTTTCCAGTAGCCAAAACACGAATTAACACATCAAAAGGGTCTAAAAACGTGAGTTGGCTGCAAGGAAGAGAGAAGAGTTCGAGAGAGAGAGTTTGGTGTCGTTCGATTTCCCGATGTGAAGACCGAAGTACATCTTGGCAGTTTCTCCTCAATCAATGACTTCTTCCTAGTAGAGTTTTCCTTTCTTTACACTCTTTCTATGTTGAATTTGTTTATGAACATGTTGCTTAAAGCTATGAGTGACTAAACTCTTTAGTTTTAGGGTATTGATGAATTGTTTAGGAAGTTATGTTGATATTGTAGAATATTCATGATTTTACTGTAATGATTATGCTTTTCATTGTTATTGTGCTTAACTCTTGTTGATTGGCTGTCCTTGAATGTTAGGTTAGATGTATGGTTGAGAGATTGTATGTCTAACTAGATCTATGAAAATCGTTAGATTAACAATGAAAGTTGCTAAAGACTATTCTTAATGCCATGTAATTTGTATTGATTTCAAGAAATTAGTAACAAATTGGGTTGCATGAGAAAAGGTTGTTTTTGAGAGAAAATAACTTGGAATTAAGTTTCTAGACTTAAGCATATGAATTACAATAAAATCCATGAACCCTAGAATATTGAATGATGGATTAAATAGGGATTCTTTATCCTAGAACTCTCTTTGACTTTTCTTTCTTATCTATTCACTTTCCTTTTTAGTTTTCTAAAATCATAACTTCAATTCCAAATCTTTAATAAAATTTATTCAATTCTATAATAGCTAAGTAACTTTAACCTTTAAAATTGGATCCTCAATGGAACGATATTCGGACTTCACTATCTTATATTATAACTTGACACGTATACTTGTGGTTAACACTTAAAGTGCGCATTAAATTGTCATCTAGAGAACAATTTAACTCATCCTAACACATAAATAGTGGCCTAAAGGCACACAAATATAGTAGGGAACCCGTCGACTCCTGACCATATATAGTAGTGAACCCGAAGGATCATGGTAATATAGTAGTCAACTTGTAAGAACACTGTAACATAGTAGTGAACCACTTGGCTCATAGTAATATAGTAGTGGACGCATCAACTCACAGTAACATAGCTAGGAGGGTAAATTGTCACCTACTTAAGTTATCATGTAACGTATTACCAATGTGTCCCACAGCATAAATCTTAGTGCATCTCATAATTCAAACATACTCATAATATGCATTCCATCCTAAATCATAGCATTTTCTCAAGGTCTATATCATGCTTCTAAAATCTCTTAATAAAAACCAACCCTATTTAACCAGTGTGTCTAGCATGTAAGCATTCGGTAATAGAGTCACTTACCTCGAGGTTAAGGTAAAATATTTTATTCAAGCATCCAATCTCCCTTTACGTTTCCAGAAACCTTGAATTAAATTGTAGAACATGAACCAAAATTAAATTCTAACTCTTAATGTAAGCAACACATCCTAACCTATACTTAAGTTATGAAAGATAGTAAATTTGGGTATGTGTAATGATAGGCATCGGTAAGGAGCTATGCGTTGGAGACCAGCGAAGAAAACCATGCGTTGACAGTAAAAGTTAGGCGCCGAGGAAAATTTACAAGGGGGTGACGAATCATGCGGTTAACAGAGGCGCCTTGGTTAAAATATGAAATATGTTTAAGTGTTCAACAGAAACTCCCAAGAGACGCCATGCGTTGACGGGAGAAGTATACTTGTGCGTTAGTGATGGTGGACCATGCGTCGAAGAAATCTTCTACTATGCGATGCGGTGACTGACGCTAATAGCATAGTGTGACGAAAGTATTGTGCTGCGCTAAGGAATGATCAAGAGTTGGCGATGAGATATCATGCGTCGAAGAGAAAAGAGTACCATGCATCAGGAAATGGTGTAACACATGCATGAGAGGCGCCTGCGTCAGTCTATGGCGCTGCGTCTGGAACTTCAATGTGTGAATGGACTTGCGCAAATTCTTGGGCCGGCGTGAAGCTTCTAGACAAAGTAAGTCGGTTAACTGGGTTAAAGGATAAACCCGACCATTTAATATTATTTTAACAAAGCCAAAGGATTAAAACGGTGTTATTTCATAGCTAAAGGGTCGAGGAGAGTGAGAGAAGAGGGAAACAGAGAAGAAAGTGAGGGTTTCCACCATTTTTGAAGGAGAGTGAGAGAGCAGAACACTTACCTGTTGTCAAACGTTTAGAGCGAGGCGTGGTATTTTGAGGATATCTCACTAACGAGGACGAGACTTTAGCTGAAATTTTGAGGTAAGCAAGTTAACTCATTTCTCAACTTTCATGAAGGGTACTTCGATTGATATAGCTTGAAATCATGCGAAAATCTAAAGAGAAGCTATTGGTGCAGCTTTGCTGAGAAATCTGGGTAGTATGGAGGAAAGTCGTTATATCTGTTAAACGGGAAGGAGAAACTCCATGAAATTTTGAGGTAAGACAGAACACTCCTTTCTCTACAAGTTTGTAGAAGGAAAGAAGTCTTGATTCTAATTAAAATACATGATTTTGAATAGCAAGAAGTGAAAGGAAAGAAGAAGATATCAAGCTGTCTTAGAAAACTTGGTGGAGACGGCAGGATAGCCTTGCTTTAAACGCAAGGGAGAGACAAACCAGTGAAGAATTGGCCAAGTTTACCTCCTAAGGCCAAGAAGAGGTCGGGAAGGCGTATAACCCATTTGGGACGAAGGACAATTTGTGAGTGGTTTCTATTTTCTTGTGCGTAGTGATTTATGATATTGATATGTTATATGTTTGTGTTTGTAGTGTGCATACATGGTTCTTTGAGATGTCATGTGACTATGTGAATGTTTGAAAGGAAGTGATGATTATGTTAGGTATGAGAGCCCAATGCCGAGGGACTATAAGTGAAGGCATGTGGGAAGATGATATCATATACTCAGTGCTGAGGGACAGGATGTGAAGGCACTTGAGTGGAGAAAAACGGACTCCATAGCTGAAGAACCATAGGCGAAAGCATATGGAAGTCCAGTATGAGATGTGTGGCTTAGCACTGAGGGACCGTAGGTGAAGGTGCTGAAATAATAAGAGTTTGAATGGTATGCCTAGGGACCAAAGGTGACGGCGTACGGGACAGGTTAAGGGAATGAATGACAATGAATGATGATGCCGAGGGACTAAGGGTGAAGGCACAGGGAAGAGATAGCATGCAAAGTGATATGTTAGTGCCGAGGGAATATATATACGAAGGCACGGGAATGTTAAATGCCGAGGGACAAGATGTGAAGGCATACGTGCTGAGGGACGTTGAGTGAAGGCACGGGTTGAGTAATTGAAAGTAAAGCGTAATAGGGATATGTATGTGATTATTGTTTGTATTGTTTGGATACGTGATACATATTCTTGCTTGTTAACCACTCACTGGGCATAGGCTCACTCTTTGTTTTGCTTGTTTGTTGTTGATGCCTCAGGTAGCGAGCACGATCCAAACGCCTAACTAGAAGAGAACCTCGTCTGGGCATAGAACTTTTGGTGTACCTCCTAGGGACTTGTAAATATTCTTTGTATTCCTACTTCTCGTATATACGCATGTCCATGAGAGAGAGTTGGTGTTTGTAAACTTAAACTTTTAGATAATGAAATTTCTTGTTGAAATGTCCACTTAGTACTATTAAGTGATTATAGTTTCCGCTGATTGGCATGACTGAGTTGTTAGGTTAGTGATGATTTAATGTTTCCTCGTGATATGTATGTGTGGTCTCACTCCTGAACCTAGGTTGTAGGATAATTTGGGTGAGGGTGTGACACTTAAAGCCTACTTTCAAACATAAGTCCATTCCAAATATTTTCAAACACTTACCCAAAGTGTGGCTTGAACAAAACCACGTTAAGACTTCACACAAGGGCTCCAACCTATACATAAACCACAATTAAGGGCTATAGACCCAATTTTCAGAAACATAAACCAATTATCTAAAGGGTCTCAAAGCCTTAATCACTCATTAAATGTAAACCCTACTTTCATTTGTAAGTGTTAAACATAAGTATGTAGTACCGAAGTGGACTAAGTTGTTTTTCTCTTGTAGACCGAAGGAAGTAGGGGAGAAAGCCGGAAGTAATTTGTGGTAAGTTGCATATTTAAGTCCTTAAGAGGGATTCAAGCTAAAATTTAGTTTGATTATTAAGTGGGGCGTAAAAGCGGATTATTTACTTATTTATTTATTTATTTAGTTATTTATTTATTTAAATTAAAGAGGAAGAAAGAAAGAAAAAGAAAGGAAAGAAAAGGAAAAAGGAAAGAAAAGGAAATTATAAAAAAAAAAAAAAAAGGAGAAGAAAAGTGGGAGTGGAAGGAGTCAGTGGTTTAAAGGTGAAAGTTTGCTGACAGGTTTTCTTCCATTTTCCAAGCTCAAATCGATTCTACTTTTGACCTGAGCATTGAGGGGTGGTAGAAGAAGAGATCTAGGGCAAATTCGTGTAGGGTTTTGGCCGGTTTCATGGTAAAATTGAAGTTAAAACAGAAGCTTTGTTTGCTGTCGCCCAGTCTGAACAAGGTTAAGTGTTTGGTGAGTGGAAGAGTTAGAGTTTAAAGCTGAAATTCTGAAGTTAGTAGGTTAGCTCAATTTCTAACAACTTTTGGGAAGGATGGTTGAGCTGAATTTGAAGAGAAACATGTTAAATTTTAGGTGGAACTGATTGGTACAAATTTCTTGACTGATTTGAAGCACGGCAAAGTAAATTGGGAATATCTGTAGAACAAAGAGAAGTCAAGCTTTGAAATTTTGAGGTAAGCTAGAAAACATATTTGTCTACAAGTTTGTAGAAGGGAAGAAGTTCTAATTCAGGCTGGAACTGTGACTTCTAATAGCTAGAAGTTCAGTGAAATGAACAGTAGAAAGAAGCAGGTCTCACTGGAAAGGTTAAGCCTGAAGGAGCGAGAACGAGACTAATCTCACTGGTCAAAATTGTCTCACAAATCTCGCTGGGTTGTGGCTCTCGCTGCTCTCTCTAGTTTCGCTCTTCCACAATCTCGCTGGTACTGCTGGTTTTTGGCTTGTTTTGCTAATTTAGTATCGTTAATGGCTTAAATCTTGGTCATTAATGAACATTTAAATGAAGTATAGCCTCAGTTGAGCATTTCTTCATGGAATATAGTCTCAGTGATAATTTTCTTTAGGTAGTTTGGTCTCGAGGATGAATATTAGGCATACCTAAAGCTTGTTCCTTATGTAAAAAGAATGTTAAGGAAATCTAACAAAGGGAAACGTATTATTTCGGGCCGAGAGGAGCTAGGGAAGGTGTATAATCAGCTCAAGGCCTAGGACAAGTTGTGAGTGACATTCGATTCTAAAAGTGTTTATTTTAAGCATAATTTCTTGTGAAAAAAATGTATGGAAACTTGTTCATATAATACATCTCCATGAAGTTCACGTGAATGTCATATGCTATATAATGAGATGTATCTGAAATATATATTGGCTGTGCTATGAGTTTAAGTAAAGCATGCTGTTTATGATTAATGAAAGCATTTAAGCATGCGAATAGTGTTGTGATGTATAGAATGTCTTAAACTCATGAATTTATGTTATGTTATAACTTTGTTTAAATGACTCCCAATGCCGAAGGACTCGGAGAAGGCATATGGGTAAATTATGTATAGAAATGACTCGCAATGTTGAAGGACTTGGAGAAGGCATATGGGTAAATTATGTATGGAAATGACTCCCAATGTTGAACGACTTGGAGAAGGCATATGGGTAAATTATGTATGAAAATGGCCCCATGCTGAAGGACTCGAAGAAGGCATGAGAGTGGCCGAAAATTTGTTAAGGGGCCCTATACTGATGGACTTGGAGAAGGTACTCTGGTGACCCTGGTTATGAAATATGTGTATAGATGTTGAGTATGTTGAGAATACTCTGCCCCCCAAGGTTAATTCGACGTTGAGTAGCATTGAGTCTCCTCTGCCTTAACTAAGGAACAGATTTTAAGTAAACTAGTTTATGTGTATCTTTTCCACAAATGATTATGTATGTTTAAGCTATGGCTTTACGCACATTATTGCTGGTTATGGTTGGAATCTATGTTTTGCATACATTGTTTAAGGAAAACTTTAAACTAGTCACTCACTGGGCAATTTAGCTTATGTTTTCCTTGTTTCTCTGTTTTCCAAGTAGCGAGCGTGTCCGGGGTGCTTAGTGTCACAATCTAACTTGAGATAGTAGATTGTGACCCCACTTGTGCAAACAGTGTAGTGGCGACACCAGAATGTCGACACATCTGGCAATGACAGAGGGTCAAGTGAAGTGTCGTGATGTGACCGAGGAGGACAGTGCATCATTCAACACACCAAGATAAATGAGCAAGCATGTCATGCTGAACAACAAGCAAGAAGATGAGTGTTGGTGCCATTGGTAGTGTCAATGACAAGCTCAGTGGGGGCCACGTGGGGGCCTCGACCCATGATCTCAGAAGTAGGGGTCTCGTCGCGAGTTTAGATGAGCGGCTCTGGAGTTAGTTCCATATTGATGGAAGATGGAAACATGTCGAGTTTCATGTCAATCGGAATTCAGATGGGCGCTCTATGCTGGTGAGTGACCACTCGCCACTTTGCATATGCATGAGTGCCAAAGAGGAAATTGTTCAAAATGTACTATAGGGGGAGACATGGTGTCAGCTCTCTACCACCCCTGGGCCCTGCGGCCTAAGCGAACTACCTTGTGGCACACGAGTGTGTCATGGCGTGGGCGAGTGTTACAAGATGAGTGTCTTGGGCGTCTTCCATTGGGAATGGGATCTCGATGGACAATGTCGGACGACACGGGTGAGCCAGCATTGCGCCCCTTCCGTGGGTTGGAGGTTGGATATAGTACCCGGTATGTCATCTTGGCTCAGCATTGACCTGGCATGGACACGAAAACCTCCATTCCCAGGGATGTCCGGATGGATGGATGTTCGGAAGATCTCAAGTTGGAAAAATACCCATGGGATGATCATGTTGGTTCTCGATAAGCTGACCCGAGTAGGAGATAGAAAGCTGATGTTGTCTCGATACTCGGGATGACATCCAAAAGCGTTGGTGGGACTCGATACCCCGTTGACACGGTATTTGCCTGAGTTGTCCAGATAAGTAGTCTAATATCCCGACAAGCCCCGGTAGAGTATCACAAGCCTGTTTGGCTCGATAAAGGGTCTAAACTCGTCCTGGTAAGGTTCCGAACCGATACAGAATTACAGGGGTTGGGTTGTTGAGAATCATGATGACGAAAGGAGGGAAGTCGCACGTACAGGCGACGTGTAGACCGAATGAAGTTAGTTCCGCGTGAGTTCAGTTTGGTTGAGGACGAAAGAATCTCGCTTAAGGTCCGACGAAGCTTAAAAAAAGAATGGGCAAACTGTAGATTGGAACTTGCGTTTCCCTTAAGGCTGACCATGATCAAGCATGAATCATGGTGCCGCACGGTTGAAAAAGTATGACCGTGACACTTAGCCTACATAAGATTCTCGTCCGGGCCAGTCTTCGGTGTCTAGTAACTTGAAAATTGTAAATCTTTGAACTTAAGCAAGTGTTGTACATATAGTGAGGGTTGAGGGAGTCGAGAGAAGCTGTTGTAATTATAACACTTTTGAGATAGCTTGGCTCGTGATAACTTAACCCTGGTTTTATTTATGTTGTTAAAATATTGTGTAACTATTTATCAAGTAATGGTTAAGGTTTATGGTTGACAATAGATTCGAGAGAGGGTCGGTGTCTACTGACTTCACACTCACTCTTGGGTTAAGAGGGTATCTGGGATGGGGTGACTTAAAGTCACTGAACCTCTCTTAAACCTACTGGACATTGGCTTACCGCCCTCCAAAACTTCAATCAAACATCTAAAACAGCATGGGTAACCTTAAATCTATTCCAAAAGCAATGAGTATTTATGAACTTTAAAACAACAACCATAGACTTTACCAAAAAGGATGTCAAAATAAACTTAACTTTGGTGAACAATACCTCAAAAGCCGCTAAAACTCCAAATCTAACCTTCACATTTTGGGTAACATAACTTGAGTCCAAAAACTTAATAAATAAATGAGAACCATCCTGAGAAAAAATCCAAAACCCTCAAAATCTTACTCAAAATCTTAAATCTAGTGAAGATCGACGACAGTGGCTAGGGAGGTTGAGCGTGAGGTGGAAACCTGTAGCGATCACTGGCGGTGCTGCACCATATAGAGGATTGATTGAGAGAGAGATTGGAGGAAAAGGGAGCCTTACTAGGGGCAGCTCCTCGGGCAATGACTCGGTGGTGGATGGAGCGACAATCAGCTGGGCTAGTGTGTGGCGACGTCTAGTAGAAGGAAAAATATATCTTCTATACATGGATCTCACATAAACAAAGCAAAGAGAGAGAGATTGAGAGAATACATGAGTGTGGATTGGGGGTTTGCTAAATTCTTTTTTTTTTTCTTCTTTTTTCTTTCATAACCCACATGTATACAAAAATGCATATATATTATATAAATACATATATGTGTATAAAAAAAATTATCTTAAATGACAAAACTACTGAAAATATTTACAACTAATAGCAGAATATAGTCTATATGCGATCTATCGCAGTCTATCACAAATAGACAGTGAAAGTTTGCTATATTTGTAAATATTTTGGTTCTTTTTGCTATATTTGAAAAGAGTCCTGTATGTATATCATATATACGTATATATATCTACATCTATAATAAATATAAATCTTGGTTTTAATCTTTTTCAGTTTTCTTCCTCAAATTCCAAATCTCTTATCAAAGTTGAGATGAGTTGGGGTGAGTTAGTAAAAATAACAAACTCAACCCAACCATATTGGTGAGCCAAACAACCTTTAAATTCAAATTAATCAATAAATATTTTCAATTATCTCAATTTGACTCCAAACTCCAAAAATTTAAGGGAAACAAAAACCTAATAATTTGAGATAATTAACCTTAATTTAACGGATGCTTAGGATGTTACAATGTGTACACATGGATATGGGTAAAAGAAGTTGCATTTGTTATGATCAGTTAAGACACCGATGACAATTACCGGTACGAGTCTTTGTGCTGATAGGTAAAAGAATGCAAGTTTAGAGTGAAGGAATTAAATTCCCTAGCGGAAGTGCGTGAAACGTACGTGCCAATATAATTCGTTTTGGAAACTCAAAAATAGACAAAAAATATATATATAAAATCATAGGGTAAACAATATTAAATTTACAACATACTTTTAGGAGGGTGATGAGAAGAATCTACCCATGACAACTATGTTGTTGGTGTTCTTCTCTCCTTTATGAACTTTTACAAACTCCACAACACTTCCCAAACACAACGTACAATGAACACCACCACTTGATCTTCCTTACTATTCTCTGCATAAGAATCGAAGGAGGTGTGGGCTCTCATAGAACTCCACAATTGTCATGAACTATCACGAACGCCACAAATTTTTGTAATGAATTTTTGCAGGAAGCTCTCATAGAACACACTCTCTACAACATATCTCTACGGCCTCTCCCAAGTTTTAGAGAAGAGTTCTCTAAAAATTTTTTTTCGTCATTCCATCTCATCTTTCAAAAGTAGTTCCCACAAGTCGAATTCTTGACAAAGTCATCGCTAATAGAATCAAATTCCCAGCGGAAGCAAATGATCGCATTGTGTCATTAAATCTGCTTTTGGAAAACCAAAATTATAAAGAAGAAAAATACAGGATAAACAACTAAATTAGCATGTTTTTTACAAGAATTAAGAAGGAGTTTTCCTACCTTTGTAAACTGTCTTCGATGTGGGAATCTTCTTCTCCAAGTCACGAATTGATAATTCTCCAACGAATTTACAAGAAGAACTTTTCTTCTCTTGGGAACACCACTACAATGGAACCTCGTTATTCTCTAGGTAGAATCAAAGAGAGGAGTTGTGGGCTCTCTATGTATTTTGGCAATGGGAGAATTTTCTTGTGGAGAAGCAAAGAGATGGAGAGGGAGAGAGAGTTATGACACAGAACTTTTCTGCAGTATCAACTCTATATAACTTCCCTCTAATTTACATAAAGTTGGTGTGAGAGAGGGAATAATTCCCCTTAAACGCGGGGAGTTATTATTTTAACTAAAATTAATATAATGATATTAATTAAATTAAATTAAATTATAATGTATATTAAATCATATTTAATATATATAATTAAATAAAATTAATTAATTAAGAATTAATTAAGTAATTAATTAAATATCTCATATTTAATTTAAATTTGAATCATATTCAAATAACATTCCCTCACATAACCTATTGTTCTAATATGAATCTCATTCATATTAATTTTAACCTATAGTTTTTATATGAATGTCATTAGGGGTGTACACGGGTTGGGGGTATTTTTTGGACCAACCCAAAAATTTGGGTTGGTTGGGTTGGGTTGTCGGGTTGTGTGTGTGTGTGTTTTTTTTTTTCTTTTTCCCCTATTTTTTGGTAAAACACATTAGCATATCAATGAAACACTAATTGACATATCCATTGATCCAAGATAAAGTATAAAATATATTGATCCAAGAAAAAAAAAATATAAAATAGTTCTTAACACTAACTTAAACTAATATATATACACACATATATATTTTTAATATTAATATTAGAAATTAGGGTTAGGTTGGGTCAACCCGAATTTTCAAAATTGCAGAGACCCAACCTAACCCAAAAAATACAAAAAAATTTAACCCAACCTAACTCAAATTTTAAACTAACCCAACCCAACCCTTATTATTCGGGTTGGGTACACCGAGTTGTTCAGGTTGTCGGGTCATTTGAACACCCCTAAATCTCATTTATATAATTCATATTTAAATCTCATTTAAATATTCATCTCTCATATAATATAAAGTATAAATTTTGAATCTCATTCAAAATAAACTTTATATTATAATGTATCTATATATGTTATGCTAATTGTATCACATACAATTAATTCCCTTATTAATTTGAACATTTCAAATTAAACTAAAATGTTTGATTCTAACACTAATCCTTTATGAGCTAGCAAGGGGATCTTATGGATCTATAGTTAGAAGCTCCAATAATATGAGATTAATCAATTAAACTCTTTAATTAGATTAATCAATATTCATTAATTATAGGTCACTCCATTGAAGACTTATAGTTGCACTATTCGTATTATAGATATATTTCAGTGTCCACGAAATTTACTAATCAACAGTAAGTCTACCCTTCACAAATTACTCATAACTACAGTTGGTCCAATTACCATTTTACCCCTATAGTTATATCTAACTCCTTAATTACTACTGACCCCTCTAATGAACAAATTATTTATAGTCCAACTATAAACTAATCTCTCTGGGGCTAGTGAGGGGGTGAGGCCTCATTGTTCAAGACTCGAAATTAGCCTTTAAAGGAGTAATTTATCTACTTACCCTAAACACGGGAAGGAGTGAATTCCATCTTGTGAAGATATGTTCCCAACTCCCAAACTAGACAAATCCCCAAAATGGTAGGCTTATTGAGTCGGCAATTTGGCCACTCTTACCCATACATATCAAAGGATTACCTCATAGACAATAATTCATAACTCACTCAGGATTTAGATCGAGTTACCTATAGTCATCCTATGAAATGTTAATTTCTACAATTAACAGTGTTTACAAAGAGAAACCAAACATTTCTCGGTCCGGTCTTGTACAAACTCTTTGCATAGGATACCCCCACTCACATGTCTCCACATGAACGATTAGAATCAAATCATTTGTAACACTTTATAACTCCTTGTAACAATTACAAAGTGGGTCGTATTCGTAGTGTTACCAAAATAAAGCACCCAACCTTATTCCTATACTACAAACCTAAGGTACCCAAAATAATAATTAGTTGTATTAAAATAATATTAAATATTAAATTAATATTTTTTTACTTTTCTCGGCTATTCCAGTTCGATGAATCTCTATTAGTCCAAAAAATATTTATCTTGTTTTTCTTTTTCAACTTTTTTCCTGCAACATATTTAGGGCAGTTTCTCTTCTGGCGCCTATCTTCGTTGCAGTGAAAACACTTTCCTTTATCTGCGACTTTCTTCTCGCCTTTGAGATTTTCATGGGCTTTCCACCTTTCTTCTTCATAATATTTTTCTTTGAGGAAGAAGAAGGTCCAGACTTAGTCCCCGAGGACGATCCTCTTTGGAACTTTCTAGAAATAACATTTACTTCTCCTTCATGGACTAAAACATCTGAAGCTCGTTAAAAAGAGAAGTCATATTATACTCTATTTTATTCAATACCGCATTGGTATAGAATGGTAGAAAACTCTTCAGAAGAGATTTTAGTATACAGCTGACTTGACTCTTTCCATTTATGACATCTCCATTTACCTCCGCAATGTTGAAGTGAACCATCATATCCAGAACATGTTCCCTAACAGAGGTTCCTTCTTTCATGCGTGAGTTGTAAATGTATTTTAATAGCATCATGCCAGACTAATGAGGACGATTGTCCAAACATCGCCTGCAACGAGTTCATGATTTCCTTAGCAGTCATCATGTTCTCATGCTTCTTGGATAACACATCAGATATACTTGCCAAGATATAGACTTGGGCCTTACCATTAGTCCTTATCCATTAGTCATATGCATCCCAAACACTTCAGTTTGCATTCGAGCTAGGAGATAGAGGACATTCCTTCGTTAAAACAAACTGAAGATCATCCATAACTAGTATAGTGTTTAGGTTTGATTTCTTGGTATTGTAGTTATCTCCATTAAGTTTTTTTGAAGCTAGTAGTTATATGAACGAAGTAGACATTGCTGGAAAAATAATTATTTATTTAATTGCTCAATATTTCTAAATAATCCAATAAATTTTAGAAAGTAATAATATAATCATAATTTATTATTCTCTTACAATCATACTTTAGTGATTTAGAATAACTGCTACAGAGGGGCAGTTAATTACTCCTTCACTAAACTAAGACATTCTTGATTAAAATACTAATACTAGAATAACTATTATTCCTATTGTATTTAATTATCATTTATTTGGTCACAAAATACTTATTAACACTTAGTAAAATTTTGTAAGTGTAACCCTCCATTTTCAATTTTCAGAGATCGGAATCAACAACCTTTCGAGGAAAAAGAATGCTGAAAATAGACCTAAGAAACCCTATCCATTTCTAGAGTTCACAATGTGTCGAATACCATGATACAAACACTTTGAATGGTAATGTCATGTTAGGAAATGACTAGTAGGTGCATCTGGAAAATTTCATGGTATAACCTAACGGAAGAGACTGTAAGATGTGTTGACACACTCCCTTCACCCACTTACTATGAACTACTTCCCCTATTCACCTTGTTATTGACTCATGCAAATACTTTCCAAATGGAGGACGCTCCCAGGGCGACGCAAAGCCAAACATGAATCTCATGGTATGGACTCTTAAGGACGTGAGAGCTAGTATATTATATATACAACTCTTCCACTGAAGTATTCTAACAGGTATGTTGGGTATCTTTACTTAGTAATATCTTGGCTAATTAAATATAACCTAAGTCTAGGTTTTTATCCAAGTATAACTCTTATACTGGATTTAACCTACGATGTCTAAGTGATAAAACCCTTTTTATACTTATATCACAAACACAAGCTCATAAAACTACGTTTACATAAATTCAAGAACCGGTTTGATCCCCAAGTAGCAGGTGTTTCGTAAACCGTCCTTAAATACCTCCAGCCTTAGACAAAATTTTGCCGGGTGAATTTTTGTAACCTTTGTTTATAAGTTAATTACCTACTTTAGGTTTGTTAACCCTAAGTGAGCATGCATTTTATCTTTATCATAGATTTTAAATGTCTAATTCATTTTATAACTCATTATAAATGAATTGTTATCTATAACATACATCAGAAAATAATATAACTTATATTAATTTTATGATTACTAGAGCATGCATACTGTACATTATAACACTTTATAACATACATATATGCATGAAATATTTTAATCCTAGGGTGGGATTTTAAATCTATAAGGCATACTTTATACACAAATAAATTTTATTTAATTAAAACATACATTCTAAATACATAATTAATTAAACACACTAAAGTGGATTGGTTTTGGCATCTAATGGCTTAAAACAGCTAAATTATTACAATTAATAATTGAGAAAACCGCTCGACCCAATCCTAAACTCTCCCAACCTGCCCGAACCAGCTACAAACCGCTTAAACCAGACTCCAAATGGTGAAAAAAGGGTTGAACTATTGAGTTGTATGTCCTAAAAACTCGTAGTTTTTGTAAATAAATTTTAGTACATATGAAGTTATTCAAGTGAATTAATTATTTATTAACTCTAAATCCAATTAAACTATGAACCCTTGGCTATTATCATAAGTACTTGGACTTTATGTGGAGACATAAACAAGATCAAGTTCGAGTAAGTAGCCTAAATAGTCTATAGTACATGGATCAGTTTGGGTACCTCTTCCTGGAGACACTATTGAATACGACTTGCTTCATGATTGTTACAAATGTTGTAAGGTGTCATAAATGGAGTGATCATGATTTGTTCATGTAGAGGACATGTGAGCGGGGGTATTCTACATAATAAGATTGTGTAAGATTGACCTTGAAATAATCACTGTTATGTATTAACACCGTTTACGATTAACATTGATTAATTTCACTTATCGATGACCTAGATAACTTGATCTGAATCTTGAGCTATCTATGAACTCTTGTTTATCCCTTGATCTGCATAGGTGAGAGTAAGCTCAATAGCGCTGCTCAAAATTCTTCCCAATTCAGGGATTAGACCGGGTAGATAACTGCACATAGAATTTGCAAGACGAAATTCACTCCTACCAAACTTAGGGATAGTAGAGAGGTTGTTCTCTTAAGTGTTGTTCCCAGGACTTGAATAAGGGGCCCCATCCTCTCACTAGTCCGAGAGGGAATGAATTTAGTGATTAGATCCTGAATCAATTGTTCATTAGAGGGACAGTGGTACTTAAGGAGAAAAGATGTAACTTAGAGGTAAATCGGTATTTGACCTAGCTGAAGTTATGAACGACATATGAAGGATTGACTTATCGATGACGATTATAT
Source organism: Citrullus colocynthis (assembly GCA_031780015.1). Classification (NCBI taxonomy): domain Eukaryota; kingdom Viridiplantae; phylum Streptophyta; class Magnoliopsida; order Cucurbitales; family Cucurbitaceae; genus Citrullus; species Citrullus colocynthis. Next base: position 266,483 of record QLSR01000147.1, read on the forward strand.
CAAATGGACACAAATATATCTACAGTGAGAAGAGTGTAGCCACGAGCTTTAGTGGAGTGTCCCGTTAGTTAACAAATGTTGGTTAACTAGGTTAAAGAGTTTGGCCGGTTAATCTCGGATCGTTGGAGCTCATGATCTGTAGGTCCATTAGGTCCCTCTACTAACTCATAAATGGACTAAAATCTTACATAGTGTAGTGAATAAGTTTGAGCCGTTCAAATATTAATCATATGAATAGGGATTCATATTGGATTTTTTTTAGAAAAATCAGGACAAGTGGGAAAAAATATTATTTTAATTAATTAAATATTAAATTATTTTTTATTTATTTAGTTATTTAATTATTTTTTGAAATTAAAAATCAATTTTAATTCAATTTTTGGAAATTCATTTAAAATTGATTTTAAAATTGATTTTTGAAGATTGGATTTTCCCACTAACTAAGTTAGGAGCTTGGTTGTCTTCTTCACAATTAACCAACAAATTAACCATTTTGTGTTGCCAAATTTTTTGAAATTAAGGGTTAATTTTGCAAAGTTCCATCCATTGTTCATCTTCTTCCCAACCTTCATTCCTTCTCAAATTCACCACAAATTTTGGATCCCACCATCCAATCTAGGCCTAGAGAATAGTAGAGAAGACTCTTGTGGTGGTCTACCACCAAGTGGTGCTAAGATTCATCAAGAATTGGAGGAGAATTTGGAGCTTCAAGGGTAAGTGTTCTTGAAACTTTGGTTTTTCTTTTTAATTGCATGTTTAATCCTCTAAATTAAGCATCTTAGAGTGAAAGTTGATCAAATTAACTTCTGCTGCATGCTCATTTATCCATCAAGAACTAGGTGGAATTTGACTGAACCTGACCGCCAAAGAGTTGAATCAACTGAATCGGTTTAGCTAAATCGCATCACCTTTATCTGTATGTGACTTTCTAAAAAAAGAAGAATAGCATGCGACGCTACACGGCAGTAGCCTGACCTTGCTGCCTGGTTTTGATGGCTCTTCTCTCGATTTCTTCAAGTTACAACCTAATTCCAACTCTATTGACTCCAATAAAACTACAAACCCTTCTTCACTCATTAAGGGCCATAAACAAGCGGCCAATTACAATAATTATAGAACAACAAAGTTGAATTAGATACCAAATCAGAAAATTCTCAACTTTAGCAACCACAACATTCATCTCATGAAATTGCACCCACCAATCACAAATTAATGTAAATTGAGTGTTTAATCATGCTATGATACCAATTAAAGGAGTTAGCAATGTAAATGTGAAAGCAATTAGCATCTAAAGCACTCTAATTACATCAATTTTGAAGATCAAATATCATTTCTCAATTAATATTAAAAAGTATTTAAATCACATTTAAATATTACCAACTCTCCAATTTTGTCTAATTTGCAATTAAACGAACAAACCATAAAAGTTGCTCCGGAACCGAATTCAAACATTTAAAGTTCTTTCAATATACTGTTCTAAGGTTTAGTCCATGAGCTAACAAGGGGACTTAATGGACCTATAGATCATGAGTGCCAACGATCCAAAATTAACCCGCTAAACTCTTTATCCTAGTTAATTAACATTCGTTAACTACTGGGACACTCCACCGAAGCCTAGTAGCTGCACTCTCCTCACTGTAGATATATTTATGTCCACTTGATATAACTGTAATAAGTAAGTCGATTCTTCACAAGTTGTTCATAATTACAGCTGGGTCAAAATTACCATAAAGTGTTGTGACGTTGTTCTTCTTTTTCTAGAAAGTCGCGTGATTGAAGGAGTTAGCAACGTAAATACGGGAGCATTTAGGATCTAAAACACTATAATTACATCAATTTTGAAAAATAAACATGCTTTCTCAATTTTAAATTAATTACATTAATTAATTTAATATAATTTTAATTTAATATTAAATTAAATAAAATAATATTAATTAAATAATTAATTATATTAATTTAATATTAAATATTAAATTTATAATTTTTCCAATTTTCTTGGCTATTCCAATCCGATGAATCTCTATTCATCCAAAAACTATTTAAATCACATTTAAATATTACCAACTCTCCAGTTTCGTCTAAATCGCAATTAAACGAACAAATCGTAAAATTTTCTCCTCAACCGAATTCGAACTATTCTTTCAATATATTGTTCTAAGGTTTAGTCTATGAGCTAACAAGGGGAATTACTAGACCTACAGATCATGAGCTTCGACGATCCAAAATTAATTGACTAAACTTTTTAACCTAATTAATTAACATTTGTTAACTATTAGGACATTCCACTAGATCGTAGTAACTACACTCTCCTCACTGTAGATATATTTTTGTCCACTTGATATAATCACAATAAGTAAGTCAATCCTTCACAAGTTGTTCATAATTATAGCTGAATCAAATTACTGTTCTACTCCTATAAAACGAGAGAGAGGAAAAGCTTTGTAAACATCATTTAATAAAGCATTGAGGACTGACAATTGCAAGAAAGCTTGTTTGCAAAGAGTACAACAATACTTGGTCGGGGAGTCAACTAGTGGGGGTCCCCTATAGTACATTCTAAGCAAAAACTAGTCTGCCAGCCTTGCATATGAAAACTGGCGAAATGTCACTCGAAAGGAAAACAACATGAAAATGAAAACAACTTCCTAAGCTACTTGCAAGACATAAATACAAGGTGGTTGAGGGTGGTTTGGGCATGCGGCCATAGGCAAACACTCCCTGGACAAGCATGCTCAAGACACTCTCCCCCACTTAATCAGTTGACGTCTCTGTCGACTGGCGGAGCTTGAACTCTTCGATCTTCCAAATCTTCGAGGCGTTCCCAACTCGTTTCTTCTGCAGGGAGATTTTTCCACTTGACAAGGAACTCGAGGACTCTCCGAACAGGTCTTCTAACTTTCCTGACTCTGTCTGCGAGGATCTCTTCAACTTCCTTCTCGTATGTGTGCTTGAGGTCGATATCTGGCCGAACAGCGACATTGCGGCTACCATCATTGGGGTCGGGGTGATAGGATTTGAGGTTGCTTACATGAATTACTGGGTGAATTTTCATCCATGGGGGCAACACCACCCTATATGAAGCGTTCCCGACCTTCTTCAGGACTTCTACTGGACCTTCATACCTTCTGACGAGGCGTTGGTCCTTTCGGCTTCGGAATTGAATTTGTTTGGGTCTCAGCTTGATCAGAACCTGATCCCCTACTCGAAATTCAAGGGGGCGTCGCTTCTTGTCCGCCCACTTCTTCATGCGTTTGGAGGCTTTTTCTAAGTAGGCTCGTGCAATCTCAATGGTCTGTTTCCACTCCTTTGTAAAGCTGCGGGCTTGGGGGTTCTTTCCTACGTACGGATGATCAATAATGTGGGGCAACAAGGGTTGTTTTCCGCTTACAACTTCAAAGGGACTCTTCCCTGTTGATGAGCTTGTTTGGCAATTGAAGCAGAACTGGGCCACATCTAACAACTGCACCCAATTCTTTTGCCGGGCGTCGACAAAGTGACGCAAATATTCTTCTAGCAGGCAGTTAAACCTTTCTGTCTGGCTGTCTGTTTGGGGATGGTAACTCGAGGATATGTTCAGGCTTGTCCCTAAGAAGGAAAATAGTTCGGTCCAGAAGGTGCCTATGAACCTGCCATCTCTGTCGCTGACAATACTGGTTGGAATTCCCCATAGCTTCACCACGTGTTTGAAGAACAATTGGGCTGTCATTTCAGCAGAGCATAGTTTTAGGGTAGCTATGAAGGTGGCATACTTCGAAAATCGATCAACGATAACTAAAATGGCTTCGTGCTCGCCCACCTTAGGCAGGTGGGTGATGAAATCCATGGACGCACTCTCCCACGGTCTAGATGGCACTGGTAGGGGTTCGAGGAGTCCGGCGATTTTCGCTTTCTCAACATTGTCTTGCTGGCAAATGAGGCAGGTCTTGGTGTACTGTATGACATCGTCTCGTATACTGGGCCAGAAGTAGCCCTTCTTCAGTAGTGCATAGGTTCTTTGCCATCCTGGATGGCCTGCCCACAAGGTGTCATGACACTTGTGTAACAACTTCTTCCTCAGGTCTCCTGTTTTAGGAACATACAACCGGTTCCCTTTTGTCAACAGCAGGTCTCCCTCGACCCAGAATTGTCTGGTCTTGCCAGCTTTGGCTAAGGATACTATGGTTTGAGCGGAAGGGTCTTTCTGCAGAAATTCTTTGATGATCTCCCGCATCGATCCATTGACTTTGCTTGATTGAATATGGCCCAACACGCACATGGCTGCATGCTCGCCTTTTCGGCTAAGGGCATCGGCAGCTTGATTGCTTCCCGTCTTGTGTTCGAAACTGAAGTCAAATTCGGCCAGAAACTCTTGCCACCGCGCTTGCTTTGATGTTAATTTTCGCTGGCTAAAAAAATGGCAGATCGCAGCATTGTCTATCTTAACTACGAAACATGATCCCAGCAAGTATTGCCTCCAGACTCTAAGGCAGTGGACCACGGTCAGCATTTCTTTCTCAGAGATAGTGTATCTTCTTTCTGCACTGTTGAGTTTCCGACTTTCGTAAGCTATGGGGTGGCCTTCTTGAAGAAGGACGCCTCCGAGGGCATAATCTGAAGCGTCTGTCTCTACTTCAAACGGTTTAGCGACGTCAACTAGACCGAGGACAGGGCCCCTCATCATAGTCGCTTTAAGCTCTTCGAAGGCCAACTGACATTCAACTGACCACTGCCAGGTGGTGTCTTTCTTCAACAATTCAGTCAAGGGGGCAACTCTTCTTGAAAATCCTTCGACGAAACGACGGTAGTAGTTTGCTAGACCCAAGAAAGAGCGCAACTTGGGCACAGAGGCAGGAACTCTCCGCTCCTGGATGGCTTTCAACTTGTCACTGTCCATCCTGATCTTCCCATGTTCGATCACATGGCCCAAGAAGTTAATACGCTTTTAGGCGAAAGCACACTTCTCTTTCTTCACATAGAGTTGATTCTGCCGTAGTTTATCAAAGACTAATCGGAGGTGAACCTTGTGCTCTTCCAAAGTGGGGCTATACACAACAATGTCGTCGAGGTAGACCACCACAAACTGATCGAGATATTTGTGGAACACTTGGTTCATCAGTGTACAAAACGTGGCTGGCGCGTTGGTGAGTCTAAAGAGCATCACGAGGAATTCGAAGGCCCCATATCTAGTCACACAGGTGGTCTTCGGTTCGTCCCCCTGGGCGATGCGAACTTGGTAGTACCCTGACCTGAGGTCAAGTTTCGTAAAGTATCGGGCTCCGTTCAACTGGTCAAACAGATCAGTGATGATCGGTAAGGGGTACTTGTTTCGAACTGTTACTTTGTTTAGGGCCCTATAGTCGATACAGAGTCGTAATGTTCCATCCTTCTTCTTCTGGAACAGCACTAGGGCCCCATATGGTGCTTTTGCAGGGCGAATGAATCCCGCAGTCAGCAACTCATCCATCTGCTTCATGAGCTCAGCTAGTTCGGGAGGGGCCATCCTGTATGCGTTCTTCGCTGGAGGTTTGGCTACAGGGATAAGTTCAATCTCGTGATCAATCCCACGCCGCGGAGGTAAAGACTTTGGTAAACTTTGTGGCATAACATCAACATACTCGTTCAGGATCCCTTGGATTTCTGGAGGGACGAACTCGGTCCCGGTGATCTCGTCGACCACCGGGATAGCCATGAAGGTGGGTTCCTCTCGACCGAGACCTTTCTTCAATTGCAGGGCAGAAATCATTCTTACTCCACTAGGCTGCTTTATATCTGCCAGACTACTATGGGGTTACCGCTGGTGACAAATAGGCACTTGGCCAAGGGCATGGGGATGACTTTGTGTTCCAAGAGGAACTCCATTCCGAGCACGACGTCGAAGTCGTCCATGCGTACCACCACCAGATCGACATTCCCAGTCCACCTAGCTAGCTGTAAAGGTACCCTCTTGGACACCCCAACGATGGGCAGGGTTTCCGAATTAACGGCCTTCATCTTACCCGTGTCTTTCTCAATTTTAAGTTCTAAGCGACGGGCTTCCTGTTCAGAAATGAAGTTGTGTGTTGCACCAGAGTCTACCAGGGTTTCTCTAGCAAGTTTGGAGTTGATGCTCGCGTCAACAAACATAAGCCCCTTTTCTACTGTATCTTTCTGGCGGGCAGTTTTCTTCTGAATTGCAGACAAGAACTTCAATGCTCCCATTCTAGGGGTTTCCTCATCTTCTTCTCTTTCTGCCTCTGCTTCCGTCTCGGGTTTGTTACAACTTTGAACTGAGGCTTGTAAGGCCGTCAAGGCGCCCCGATGTGGACATTCGGCTACTCGGTGGGGGCCTTTGCATAAGAAGCAAGAGATGGGTCTGGGTTGGTTCTGGCCGGCTGGATAGGGCCCCCGGGAGGGGCCTGTTCCTGGGGCTTGCGACTTCCTTTCCGAATTGAAACTCTTCGGAGGGTTGGAATTTGTGGCCTTGTACCCAGTATTCGGGGGCGCCGTGTTCTTCTTTTGTGGCGTCTGATCACCACTGTAATCTAACAGTCTCTCGGCAGCAGCTAGGGCGGAGGCCAGGTCTTGTACTTTCTGCTCGTAGAGTTTAGTCCTGGCCCATGGCTTTAAGCCCTCAACAAAACAGAACACCTTATCCTTCTCGGACATATCTCTGATGTCTAACATAACAGTAGAGAACTGTTTCACGTACTCACGGATGGTTCCCGTGTGTTTGAGTTCCCTTAGCTTCCTCCTCGCTATGAACTCCACGTTTTCGGGGAAGAACTGAGCCCTCAACTCTTTCTTAAAATCTCCCCACGTATCGATGGTGCATCGACCATCTTCGACATCATTAACTTTGGATCTCCACCACAATTTTGCATCGTCGAAGAGATGCATGGAGGCTAACGTGACCTTGACTTCCTCTGACACGGTTCCACTCGCTTTAAAATACTGATCCATGTCAAAGATGAAGTTCTCCAATTCTTTAGCGTCGCGGTTCCAACTAAAGGCCTTGGGTTTCGGAATCTTGAATTTGTTGGGCATAGCAAGCATTTGATTCGGAGTTTGGTTCCCCACAGCTCGCATTATTAAGTTGACTTGAGTCTTCATCTCGATCATCTCAGCCCTGATGGCTTCCACTGTTATTCTGAAATCGTCGGTCAAGTCATTAAACAGCTTTAACATGACCTTGTGGGAGCTATCGAGCTCTTCGACACGCTCTTCCATGTGTGCGACAGAGCTTGTGGAGCTATCCCCACGTTTGAAACTACCAGGATGTGTAGTTTTGTGTTCCAAAGAGTCGACCCTTAGCGTCAACTCGGTGATCGGTAGCGCGTCTACTCGAGCGTTCAACGCATCAATTTCTCTGACCTTCTCATCTAACCCTTCTAGTCGGGCTTGGATGAATCTCACATTGTCGGGAACTTCCCTTAGATATAGCCATTGCTCTTCTATCTCAGTAAATCGCTCAGACTGCGACTTGCTCAGTTGCTTTACAGTCGACATTGACAGCCAAGGAGCTAACTAGGCTCTGATACCACTTGTCACAATCGCTCACTTTAGAATACGAGACGGCGATTGTGCGGCACTGCTCTAACCTGGCGAGCAAGTCAGCCGTACAAAAACCGTGGGTCGCAGGTAAACTCGGGGTATGATGTAGCCTCTACTCGCGTTTTGAGAGAAAATGGTTTTATAAAACAAGAGAGAGGAAAAGCTTTGTAAACATCATTTAATAAAGCATTGAGGACTGACAATTGCAAGAAAGCTTGTTTGCAAAGAGTACAACAATACTTGGTCGGGGAATCAACTAGTGGGTGTCCCCTATAGTACATTCTAAGCAAAAACTAGTCTGCCAGCCTTGCATATGAAAACTGGCGAAATGTCACTCGAAAGGAAAACAACATGAAAATGAAAACAACTTCCTAAGCTACTTGCAAGACATAAATACAAGGTGGTTAAGGGTGGTTTGGGCATGCGGCCATAGGCAAACACTCCCTGGACAAGCATGCTCAAGACACCCAACGCCCCATGTAAGCCCTACTTCTATCTTTGGAAAATTGGCAAGCTAAATAGGCAGGTGATTACGTGGGAAATGGCTGAAAGCTTTTGGCTTGAGTGTGTGTGTGGCCGGCAAGAAGGGTTAGCTAGGAGGTAGCCGTGCCCAAGCATGAGGGTTGGTGTGTTGGGCAAGCTTGGCTATGCATTTAAGGTTAGTAGGAAGGGTGATGCGTTTGTGAGCTTGGCTATGCGTTGTTGAGGTTAGTAAGGGGGTTTCGTTGGTAAACTACGTGTCCAAGAAGGCCTATGGGGCTGACACATGGTGTTATGAGTCCAAGCAAGTCGACCAAGGGGGTTGTGAGCAGTGGTAGCCAAGAAAGGAAGCCAACTAACATCAGAAGGATGCGTGGAGGAGGCCTTGATGCGTCCACCATTCCTTCTTGATTAAGCAAAGCCTAGATTTATGTGTTAAAGAAGCCAGATTAGGTGCCAAATTAAGGTTAAGTGTGGCATGGGCATGCATACAAGCATGAGGTGGCGAGCTGGGAATTTTCATGCAGAAATCTGGAAAGTCTATAAATAGAAGGGCCAGTATAAGAGGTTAATGCGTGCAAATTACTCGTGAAATTTGTGATTTTCTTCAATCACTCTCAATTTGAGTCTACTTTTACTGAGAGGGCTGCTAAAAAGAAATTCTATAAGGAAAGACTCAGATTTCATCAAAACCTTGAGCTTGCTCTGGCTATCGGGTAAACTGAAGTCGATCAGGAAGATTTGAAGATATCTGATGGTAGAAAAAGAATTAGAAGCTGAAAGTTTGAGGTAAGCTAGTTAAGACATTTATCTATAAGTTTGTAAGAGGAAGAAAACTCTAATTCTTGCAAGAAATATTACTTTTAACAGCTAGAATTGAAGATAGTGGGTTTGAGGCTGCCAAGTGAGTTTTAGAGTGATTGTGCGTGCAGTAAAGCGTGGGTTGTGGCCGAAGGAGAGAATTCATTTAAGGTTATTTTGACAAGTTTTGGATGCCCAAAAGCTGGCTAACACGTCACAGGCCATGCAGATGTGCATGCTAACGGGCATGATGTGTGTTGTGTGGAGGTCGTAGGGGTGTGGTAGGTGTCAATGATGTGTGGAGGGTGCGTTGCGTGTGCGCAGGCGTTGAGCGAGATGCATCTCGCTAACCTGGCCAGTGACGCGGGCAACACAAACACGTGCACGCCCTACCTATTTTAAGGTTATTTCGATGGTTAGTGTGTGAGGACTGCCGCTCATGAAGGGATGTGTGTGCGAAGCAGTAGCTGGGAATGTGGGTAGTGTGCTATGCGAGGTTTGCCGCTCATTTAAAGTTATTTTCGGCTGGGTGAGTGTGCTGCAAGTCTGTTGGACACGCCTGAGGGCAGATTTCCTTTTTTGGATATTTAAGCTAATTTTTGTTTGTCAATAAGCCTTTTTGAGCTAAAATGACTTAAGATATACTATGAAGGGAATTTTGAGGAATTTTGACAAAGGAATTATTTATTCCAGGCCGGGAAGAGCTCGGGGAAGCATATAACCCATTAAGAGCTCAGGACAAGTTGTGAGTGACATAGATTCATTTTAAATGATTTGTACTCACAGTATTTATTCGTTTTAAATGATGCTCTGGAATGTCGGATTTTGTGAAAAAGCATGCTGTTTGAAAATATTCTAGAAATTCTACCTTGAGTCCAATGAGGATAAAGAGGATGGCCCGAAATTGTTTAAACTCGTGTTGTGAATGTGAAAAGCGCTTGAAAAGAGTCTCTGAAATTAAGGGAGTTTATATTAGATTTCACTTGTTTGCTAGTGGTTTTCAAGTCAAAATAAAGAAAATTAGAAGTGAAGATGAAAAGATCAAAATCGAGCCAGAATTCAGTGTTTATATTAGATTTCACTTGTTTGTTTGTGGTGCTATTTTTCCTCTTTTTTAAGAATTTGCATTTTTGGAAAAAATTTTGGGTGGCCGACTCTATAAATTGGAGGGATTCTAGCAACCCTAATCACCAATCTACACACCAAGAGACACAAGAAGAAGAGAATTGAGTGAAAGTTCATTAGAGAGTTCAAAGAGTGAGTTAGCTGCAAGGAAGAGAGAAAAGAGTTCAAGAGAGAGTCGTAGTGTTGTTCGAGTTCCGACGTGAAGGCCAAGGAGATCTTGATGATGCTTCCTCAATTAAAAGCCTCTTTTCAGTAGAGTTTCCCTTTCTTTACGCACTTTCTTTGGTTATATTGTTTGAACATGTTGCTTCAAGCTATGAGTGGCTAAACTCTTTAGTTTTGGGGTTTTGATGATTTGTTTATTTAAGTTATGTTGATATTGTAGACTCTTCATGGTTTTGTTGTAATGATTATGCTTTTCTTTGTTATTGTGCTTCAACACATGTTTGAATGATAGGTTAGATATATGGTTGAAAAATTGTATGTCTAACTAGATCTATAACAAAGAATCGTTGTTAATCTCTCATAAAAATAGTTGGGTTAACAATGAAAGTTGCTAAAGACTATGCTTAATGTCAATGTATTGGGAGAAGGCATCTGGGCAACCTGAATATGATCTCCATTGTTAAAAACTGGGAAAAAGTATATGGACAGCCAGAATTGGTCCCCAATGCCCGATGGACTTGGTGAAAGCATCTGGACAACTTGAATATGGTCTCCAATGTCGAAGTACTGGCAGAAGCCATTTGGACAGTATGAATATGGTCCCCAATATCGAATAATTGGGAGAAGGCATTTGGGCAGCCTGAATATGGTTCCCAATGTCGAAGAATTGGGAGAAGGCATCGGACAACTTGAATTGGTTCCCAATGTCGATGGACTTGGTGAAGGCATGTGGGCAGCCTGAATTATAGTTCTTATGTGCACATAGAGGGAGATTTAACATTGTGGTATTGAGATTATACGACATTGGAGATGATGAGGTTAATTTCGACGTTGAGTAGGGTAGAGATGACTCCGCCTCAACCAAGGAAATTTTTTTAAGCATATACAAATGTTTAAGCTTTTAATGCCTTGCTATTTGAATGACGAGCATGATTTTTTATGAAGTTTTTACACAAAAAAATAGTTTTTCAAAACTTGTTATTCACTTGGCTATTTAGCTCATGCTTTCAAATGTTTTCTACTTTTCAGATAGCGAGCGGAACCAGGGTGCTTAGCCTACTCGTCGAACTCATCTAGATCTGCTGTTTAGTTTGAGCTTTGTAAATATTTTATACCTAGACCTAGCATTGTACATATTGGGATCTAAGAGAGCGACGTTGTGTATAAAACTTTGTTAACTTTATAAAGGTTTATTTTGAGAAGATCATTTGTGGCCTGAATGTGAGTTATACTTTTATGCTTGGTTGAGTTGTGCTTGGAAGATGAGTGAGAGTAGATGTCGTGAGGAATCGATGTCTATTGTCTTTATGCCTCTTTTCGAGTTAGGAAGGTAACTCGAGAGGGGGTGTGACACCCCACCCGTGCGCCTTGCGTACTGCTCGATGCCCACAGCCACGTCGATGCCCCTGTGCAACAAGCCACACCCACAACCCACCCTTGACACCCTATACAGTAGATCACACCCACCTGTGCTATTGGCCATCAGAAGCACACCCACGCCCCTGTCCCTGCCAGCACCCCACGCCCACCAGCTGCCCACCTAGGGTGTCTAGGACCATTTTGGGTATTTTTGGACATTTTTGGATGCTAATTCATATTTCCTTGAATTTTTAACCTCAAAATGGATAATTTTGAATTTTAAGTTGATTTTTGGATATTTTAGGAAATTTTGAGAATTTTTGCAAAAAGGTTCCTAAAGGGAAAATATGATAGAATAGGTGGAAACTAAACTTGTTATGGGTAATGGGGATGGAATTTTGTTAATTGTGGATTGTGGGAACTTCAAAAAGATGGCTTAATGTCTTTTAATTGATGTTTCAGGTCAATTTGAGGTTGAAAAAGCCTATAAGCTTCGAGGATCAGGCTCGGACTATGAGCGACACATGTTTCTTTAAAAGGATTTCATTTATAGCCATGATTTCTTACAAAATGCGTTCTATTGATGATTTCTTAAGTGTTGAGCATGGTTTATTGATTTATACTTGATTTTATGGCTTGAAGAGCATATTTTATCTGTTTTCTCAAACTTGAAGAAGCATGTTTAAGTGATGCTAGTTACTGAGAAATGTTTTAATTTTCCATGAAATGTTTTACAAAGAACTGTTTGTTCAAAGCATACTTGTTTTCTTAAAATGTTTTCCAAGGGACCCATGCTGAAGGATGTTGAGAAGGCATATGAGCAACCCTGAGATAATGGAGGAACTCAATGCTGAAGGACGTTGAGAAGGCATTTGATTATCCTAGGGACCCAATACTGAAGGACTTGGAGAAGGTACTTGGGCAGCTCGAGATAGTTATTCCTATGTGTACATAGTGGGAGCTAAAGTTGTTGTGTTGAGACTATATCCACATCAGCTAAAGTTATTCGACATTGGGGGTGTCGAGGTTACTCTCCCCCAACTAAGGTTTGTTTTCAAAGTTTATTGTGTTGAGCTTGCTCCGCCTCAACTAAGGGTATCATGATTTCAAAAGTAATGTTTGATGAGTTTAGAAACTTTGTTTTAGTAAACTGCATAGCCTATGTTTTCTTCAAAGCCTAAGCATGGTTTTATACCTAAGTTTATGTTTTCCATATTACGTCACTCACTGGGATTTTAACTCATATTTTCCATGTTTTCTTTCCCACCTAGGTAGTGAAAGAATTCCTAGAGCTTAGCCTACTCAAACCTCATCCTACTCAAGACTCAAGACATCAGCAACACTTCTCTTCTGAGTTTTGTACGTGTAAATGATTTTGCATAAAGTGGCATGGAAACATAACTAGCTAAGTTTGGTTGGGAAGAGAGGGAGTGTACTTTGTGTATGTAATCTAAGTTTTGTCGTAGTTGATGTTAAAGTCTTAGTTGACGTAAATATTTATCGTTATGGTCTTGTAATTATTTGAATGGTGGGCCTAAATGTTTATTGCCTTAGGAAAAGATACTATGGGTGGCTATGTTAAATAATGTTTTCAACAAGTTAGATAGGTACAGATGGGCAATGAACCTTATAAAAGAGGTGAAGTTTGTTGTCTTCACACCTTCTTCTAGGTTTAAAAGGGTAATCTGGGAGGGGGTGTAACGAGTTGGTATTAGAGCAGAGTCTTGAGAATAGGGCATGCATTGTTGCTTAGGAGCATGTATGCTTGCCATATAATGATGTTATGACATAATATAGGAATCATGCCACAACGAAGCAGACAAGGTAGGCAAGTTGTGACTGGAACTCTAGGAGCTACGAGGAGACAAGAAGAGATGTCAGATGGTCAGTGAAGTCATCTTCAAGCTGAAGTTAATATGGAAGAGCAGATTTTCACTAGGATTGCTGAAAGGTTAGCTGTAGGCATTAGATCAGTGGAGTTTGACCCTGAAAAGAAGTATGGAATTGGGAGGTTAAAGGCCTTGGGTGCAACCAATTTTGACCGCACCATAGATCTTGTTGATGCAGAGGCATGGCTGAATTTGCTTGAAAAATGTTTCGTGTTTTGAGAAGCCCTAATAACAAGAAAGTTGAGTTAGTAGTGTTTCTGCTCTAAAAAAGGGCAGAAGATTAATAGAGAGTTAGGGAAAGCTGAAAGGGATGAGCAGATATGATGAATTGGGACGAGTTCAAGAAGGCATTCGAAGATAAGTATTACCCAAAGGCATTCCATGATGCTAATCGAAATGAGTTTCTAAAGTTAGTGCAATGATCAATGTCCGTGGCTGAATATGAAAAGAAGTACGCAAAATTGTCTAAGTATGCCACTACTATTGTTGCTGATGAAGCTAACCAATGTAAGAGATTTGAGAAAGGCTTACGGGAGGAATTTCGTACTCCTGTGAACACCAGTGTGGAGTAGAAAGATTTCTCCTAGCTGGTAGAGACAGCTATGTGAGTTGCAAGAAGTTCAGCTGAAATGAAGCAAGAAAGAGAGTTAGTTAGAGGTGGGCGTGCATTCCATTCTTCTAGTGCTGTGTAGGAACAATCTGGTAGAGGCAATAGCAGGAGATTTGTGCCAAGTGAAAAGCACTTGAAAAGTGCTTTTTATTCTCTCAAATTAAGGAAGTTTATATTAGATTTCACTTGTTTGCTAGTGGTTTTCAGGACAAAATAAAGCAAATTAGAAGTGAAGACCAAAAGAGAAGAAAACGCCAAATCTGCCAAAAACAGGGCAGCGCCGCGGTGCTTTTTCTTGAAAGCAGTAGTCGTCTTAGGCAGCACCGTTGTGATGTTGTGGCATGGTGCCGAGGATAGGATTCCATGATGGTCAGCACTGCCTTTCCATATCGGTCAGCGCCGCAGCGCCATTAACCAGTGTTGTGACGCCATCTTTCCTAATTTGAAGATTTTGTATTTTTGGAAAGAATTTTGGGCAGCCAACTCTATAAATAAGAGGGTTTTTAGCAGCTGTAAACACCAATCTACTTACCAAGAGACACAAGAAGAAGAAAAATTGAGTGAGAGTTTATTAGAGAGTCCAAAGAGTGAGTTAGCTGCAAGGAAGAGAGAAAAGAGTTCGAGAAAGAGTTGTAGTACCGTTCGAGTTCCGACGTGAAGCCAAAGGAGATCGTGACGGTGCTTCCTCAATCGAGAGCCTCTTTTCTGTAGAGTTTACCTTTCTTTACACTCTTTCTTTGTTTATATTGTTTGAACATATTGCTTCAAGCTATGAGTAGCTAAACTCTTTAGTTTTAGGGTTTTGATGAATTGTTTATGAAGTTATGTTGATATTGTAGACTCTTCATGGTTTTGTTCTTACTAATGCTCTTTCTAAATTAACTGCAGAAGGCCAAGCTCAAGCAAATCTACCATCCATAGCCTCCTTTGTTGCCTTGGCATCGGAGATGTCTACTCAAAAGGAGTTGGAACAAGGAGACAATGAGATAGCCAATTATGTTGATAGAGGACATTATAAAGGCCATCAACAACAACAACTTCCAACTCATTACCACCTAACTTGAGGAACCATTAAAACTTTTCTTATGCTAACAATAGAAATGTTTTGCAAGGTTCTCTCGGTTTTTCCAATGTAAGTCCATCACACATCGAAAAGAAGTCTAACTTAGAAGACTTGATGGTGGAGATCATAAAGGAATCAAGAGGAAGGACCACCGCATTGGAGAGCATCGTACAAAGTCATGGTAAGGCCATTCACAACATTGAGGTACAAATTAGCCAAATTGCTACTTCGCTCCAAATAATGCAAAAGGGCAAATTTCCTAGTTGCCCCGAAAGAAATCCAAAGGAGAAATGCAAGACCATGACTTTGTGGAGTGGGAAAAAGTTGTGCACTCTCTCGATTCATGAGGCTGATGAACAAGAGGTATAAGAGACCATACAAGAGCATATCATAGAAGATGAACCTAAAGAGGTCTTAGAACAAGAAAAGGTAAATGGGTCAGCATCTTCAAGTAAGTCATCTAACCTTTTACCTTTTGTACCTAATACCTTGCCTTATCCTCAACATTTTAAGAAGAGAGAAATAGACTCCCAATTTGCAAAATTTCTAGAGTTGTTTAAAAATCACATTAACAACCCATTTTCTAAGGCTTTAGAGCAAATGCCCAACTATACAAAATTCATGAAAGATGTCTTGTCTAAAAAGAAGAAGTTTGGGCAATATAAGATGATTAGCATGACTAAAGAATGCAGTGATGTGCTGCAAAAGAAGCTACCACAAAAGTTGAAAGATCTAGAGACTTTTACTATACCTTGCACTATTGGCTCTTTAAATGTTACTAGAGCTCTTTATGATCTTAGTGCTTCTACTAATTTGATGCCTTTATCTGTTTATAGAAGCTTAGCATTGGAGAGGTGCAACCTACCACCATCACTTTGCAACTTGTTGATAGATCTTTAGCCTATCTTAGAGGTATTGTTGAAGATGTATTAGTTCAAGTTGACAAATTTATCTTCCCTGTAGATATTTTAGTTTTGGACATGGAGGAGGACTTTGAGATTCCTATCATACTTGGAAGGCCATTCCTAGCAACTAGGAAGGCTATCATAGATGTCCAACAAGGGAAGTTGACTCTAAGGGTAAATGATAAGAATGTTGTCTTTAAAATTTATAAGTCTTCGAGTCATCACGATAAGGGTAGTACTTGTCATGCTATAGACATAATTGATCATACGATTTCTGAGCATGTAGAGGTTATGTTGGCAAATGATCATTTAGAACAAAGCATGATAGATTTTGATTTCGAGAATGTGAATATTATTTTTTATGAAATTGCTTTGTATGCTAAGTGGTTAGATAGCATGCCAATATACACTAAAATGTTTAAACATATGCCTCTAGCTCCTTTACATGTTATAAATGATGTTGAGAAACCTATGCTTGAATTAAAGGTGTTGCCTTCTCACTTGAAATATGCATTCTTGGATGATTTATTTTCTTTTCCTATTATAATATCTTCTGAATTAAATTCTGTGGAAGAAGAAAAATTGTTGGGAGTGTCAAGGGATCATAAGTCTGCCATTGGTTGGTCTATTGAGGATCTTAAAGGTATTAGTCCATCGATCTACATGCACAGAATCTTGACGGAAGATACCTTTAACCCATCAGTGGAGCACCAAAGGAGACTTAATACCACCATGAAGGAGGTAGTTAAGAAAGAAGTGCTCAAGCTTTTGAATGCAGGAATCATTTATATCATATTTGACAGTTCATGGGTAAAACCTGTTCAAGTAGTGTTAAGAAAGGTGGTATGGCTGTGGTTAAGAATGAAAAAGATGAGATGATAGCCACTAGAACTGTAACAGGATGGCGAGTATGAATTGATTATAGGAAGTTGAATAAGACGACTAGAAAAAATCATTTTCCTCTTCCTTTTGTAGATTAAATGCTTGATAGGCTTGCAGGTTACTCTCATTATTGCTTCCTTGATGGATATTCAGGTTATAATCAAATTGTCATTGCTCCTAAGCATCAAGAAAAGACCACATTTACGTGTCCTTATGAGACATTTGCTTTTAGTGGAATGCCTTTTGGTTTATGTAATGCCCCCGCTACTTTTCAACATTGTAATGTCTATTTTTTAGGGACTCATTAAAGACATAATGGAGGTTTTCATGGATGATTTTTCTGTATTTGGGACTTCATTTGATTCTTATCTTGCTAATCTTGCTCATGTTTTGCAGAGGTGCCAAGATGCTAACCTTGTTCTAAATTGGGAGAAGTGTCACTTCATGGTCAAGGAGGGCATCGTTTTGGGGCACAAAATCTCTTAAAAGGGATTAGAGGTGGATAGGGCTAAAATAGCTACCATTGAATAATTACCACCTCCCAAAAATGTGAAGGGAGTCAGAAGCTTCTTGGGGCATGTGGGGTTTTATAGGAGATTTATTAAAGATTTTTCTAAAATTGCTAAACCCTTAAGTAACTTGTTAGAAAAGGAAGCTAAGTTTGTGTTTGATGATGCATGTCTACTAACTTTTAGTATTTTGAAGGAAAGATTAATTTCTACACCTATTATTGTTGTATCTGAATGGAGTCAATCTTTTGAAATCATGTGTGATGCTAATGACTATGCTTTAGGAGTTGTTTTAGGCCAACATAGAGATAACATGTTTAGGGCAATTTACTATGCTAGTAGGACTCTTGATAGTAGCCAACAGAAATACAATACTACTGAAAAGGAACTACTAGTTGTTGTGTTTGCCCTTGATAAATTCAGATCATACTTGCTTGACTCTAAAATAGTGGTGCATACTGACCATGCTGCTTTGAAGTATCTATTTGATAAGAAAGATTCCAAACCTAGGCTAATAAGGTGATATTATTGTTGCAAGAATTTGATTTAGAAATCAAAGATAGAAAAGGATGTGAAAATGTGGTTGCAGACCACCTGTCTAAGATTAAGAATGGGGATGCTAACTCTTATCCCCCCATTGTTGATATGTTCCCTAATGAACAACTGTATCAGGTAAAAGATAATCTGCCTTGGTTTGCTGACATAGTTAACTATCTTGCAGGAGGACATTTGCCACCTGATATGAACTCTCCACAAAAGAAGAGATTTCTGCACAATGTAAAGTCTTACCACTGGGAGGACCCACTTCTCACAAGGTTTGTGCATATAGTATGATAAGGAAGTGTGTGCCTCAAAAAGAAGTGGTAAGTATCTTAAATTTATGCCATGTCTCCCCCTATGGGGGTCATTTTAGACCCACTAAAACTGCATCGAAGGTACTTCAGTCAAGTTTTTATTGGCCCTCCCTTTTTAAGGACTGTTACACCTTTGTAAAATCACATGAACATACTGGCAATATTTCTAGACAACATGAGCTTCCCATGAAACCTATCTTGGAAGTGAAGCTCTTGATGTCTGGGGTATTGACTTGATGGGGCCTTTTCCTATGTCTTCTGATGGCTACCTATATATTCTAGATGCAGTTGATTATGTATCTAAGTGGATAGAAGCCATAGCTACTAGGACCAATGATGCTTGCACTGTTTTAAAATTCTTGCATAAAAGCATCTTCACACGTTTTGGTACACCTAAAACTATTACTAGTAATGAAGGTTCTCACTTTTGTAATAAATTGTTTGAATCCATGATGCAAAAATATAATGTCAATCATAAAATTGCTACATCTTATCATCCTCAAACTAATGGTCTTGCTGAGTTATCTAATAAAAAAATCAAGCAGGTTTTGGAAAAGACTATAAAAAAATAGGAAGGATTGGACTTTTAAGCTTGATGATGCACTGTGGGCCTACCATACAGCTTTCAAAACCCCAATTGGTACTTCACTATACAGATTGGTGTTTGGAAAGGCTTGTCACTTACCGGTAGAGCTCAAGCATAGATTGGGCCATTAAGAAGCTGAACATGGATTTTGAGAAGGCTGGTGAGAAACGCCTCTTAGAACTCAATGAGATGGAGGAGTTCCGCTCTCAAGCTTATGAGAATGTTAAAAGTCTACAAGGAGCGTACAGCTAGATGGCATGACAGGAAAATCACCCCATGGTCCTTTCTTCCTGGACAAAAAGTATTACTTTTCAACTCACGTTTACTTGTGTTTCTAGGAAAGCTTAGAACACGATGGTCGGGACCTTTATCATTGTCAAGGTGTCCCTACATGGAGCCGTGGAATTGCAAAGCGATGATGGGACAATCTTCAAAGTAAATGGTCAAGGTTTGAAGCATTACATCAGCGATGAAGAACGCCAAATTGAGAACCTTGCTTTCATCGAATGATCCATTGGTTCGGTCTAGCTAAGAGACCTTAAACCAAGCGCTTATTGGGAGGCAACCCAATTTTATTGCTTTCTTTATTTTTTTAAGTCTTATTTTCAATAAATCTTTGAGGTATATGCTTTCGTATTTTTCAGGATCTTGGTTCATCACACAAAGTACTCCTTACACCAAGCCTGTTTGGTGGCTTTTCGCTTGCTCCCAGGCTTGTTCTTTCTTTGTTAGATGCTGTTATGCATTGGGGACAATGCATGATTCTAAGTTTGGGGTGGGAGGTGTCGCTTGTACTTTTGTATGTTTTCTTTTCCTGCTATACATGTTTGTGAGTTTTTAATGATCATATGCATGTTAATGAAATTTTGAAAAATTTTGAGAAATTTTGAAAAATTTTGAAAAATTTTGGAGCTTTCAAAGTTAATGGGAATGTTTTTTATAGTTGTGTGCTTTGATGTTGATTGTCCATGATGAGATTCGAATGTGCATAATAGATGACTTATTGTGGAAATAGAATAACATTATCTTGAGTTAAAGTCATTTAAGTCCCTCTTAAAATCTCTCATATTCTTGAGCACGTAGTCACTTTACTTTAGAATCTTTAACTGAAAAAAGGTTTAAGTTGGGTGTATTTGGTTGTCACTCCAAAAGGCTCCACCGGTTAGAGAGTAAAAATGCATGATAGTTTGTAATCTTAGACTAAAGTAAAAGAAAAGAATATACATGCCTTTGAAAAAAGAAGTGCACAGAAAAATATATGAGCTTTATATGCCTATCTTTTTAAATGTTAAACTTGTAATGAGTATGCATGGACGGGTTTAAAAAGAGCTGCCTTTGCTGTGATCAGCAAGGACGCTTGGAAATTGACTAGGTACGAGTCCCTACAGTGAATGTGTGAAAGCTAGTGCCCCTAGGTAAAAGAATGCAAGTTTAGGGCCCATGAAAAAATATATATTATATATATATATATTATATCTGAATGACACCTTAATGGACAAATGTATGAATGCTTGAAGATTGGTGCATGAGCTAGAGTAGGGGGAAAACTAAGGAAGTTCTCTTAAATCCCAATTTGAGTTCTAGCATTTCAAATTAAATAGGGCTTGCACACACACACACATGGGAGATAGCAAGATTTGGCCTTGAATGGCTATAACAATATAGATATGTTTGCATGTTTCTTGTCACACCCCCTCCCAGGTTCCCTCTTATCCTAGGAGAAAGTGTGATGATAGTAGCACCGACCCTCTTACAGCATCCACTGCCAACCTTAATCCTTAACCATCACCTAATAAGTAGATACACAATAATTGAACAACACATTTAATCCAGGGTTAAGTTATCAAACAAACAACCATGCTATCAATATATACAATTACATCAGTTTCTCAACAACTCCTTTAACCATTTATATGTACAACACATGATTAAGTTCAAATATTTACAATTCTCAAATTATTGAACACTGATGATGGGCCCATACGACTTTCTGTGTAGGCTAAGCACCTTGGACTTGCTCGCTACTTGGAAAAAAAAAAAAAAGGAAAAACATGAGCTAGGTTGCCCAGTGAGTGACTAGTTTTGTAAAACTTCCTTTAGCTCGAAAACTAATTATAGTGTAAACATTTTAAAACAATGCGTATAAAACATCGGTTCAAGTCATAACCATGCAAAAACATGCTTAAATACTGTCACACCCCCTCTTTGATTACCTACTTAACCTGAAAGAAGATGTAAAGACAATCTACATCACCCCTCTTGTGTCGCATATTGTCCCATCTTACATAACTTCCTGCACAAACATTCCATACGTATACATTCATAGAATTCAGCCATATTAACGCATGATCATAATATAATAATCCTTCCTGTACACAGTACACTTTTATAATATACTCTCTTATAACCCACTTATAAACAACTAAATCTACATGCCACCAGTGTTAAGTTATTTACACGTACAATAACGAGAAAATAAACTATTTTTGGGAACTCAAAGTTTAAGCAGGGCGAGTTGGAGTAGGCAATACACCAGGAACATCCTTGCTACCTGGAGGGGAAAGGAAATTTGAAAACATAAGCTAATAGCTCAGTGAATCACTAATTTAATAAAACTAATTTTGTATAAAAACCTTCAAGCTTTAAACAATTTCTGGCATCATGAGTAAAACATAGAATCATATCAATTCCATTGATTAAATCACGTTTAAATGCCCTTATAAAATCATATGTGGTTTTTTAAAACATTCGTAAGAAAAACAGTACGGTTACAATACTTTTCCCTTAGTTGAGACGGAGCAAAACTCAACGTCCCAACGTCGAAAACAAGTAAGGCTCGATGCGGATAAAAATTCAATGCACCAGCATATAACCTCTATATGCACATAGGAACGTGGCGGGTTGCCCAAGTACCTTCTCCATGTCCATCAGTACTGGGTCCCGGGGAAACTCACATGCCTTCTCCATGTCCATCAGCACTGAGTCTCCTCTAAAATATTTTTCCTTTGAATTTCGCAATACTTTACACAAAACAGTTCATAATCAAACCTTTCATAAGAAAAACGGGGCATTTCATAAATCAATAACATTCCATAAACATACTTTTCAATATCGTTTAGCAAAAACATAAATAAATAAGAAAACCAAACTGATAAGTACAATGAAATCGTTGAAATAAGAAATGAAGTGTCACTCACAATTCTTTTCTAGGCCTTGAATGGATTATACGCCTTTTCTGTCTCCTCTCGGCCTGAAAATACAAATTTCTTGGGTTAGGCATTCCCTTAACTTCCTTCCCATAACCAATCAAACTTAAATCATTCATATTTGATCAATATAACCTTAATGAGCGAGTTTCAACTCTACTAGCGAGACCACTAGAGATACTGGATTTCACTGCACGCCACTAGCGATACCAGGGTGAGCAAGACTAGCGATACTCACCTGATTAGCGATATCCAGCAAGACCCAGCGAGAATTGTGAGATGCAAGGCTTCTAACAAAACCTGCGTTACCCGTCTCGCTTCTCATGCTTAAACTTTAACGTTACTTATGTTCCACAGCTTCTACCTTCCCTCTTTTCCTTTTGTTCTTCATTGCTGTCAATTAAAAGTTATAGTTCCAGCCAAAATTAGAACTTCTTTCCTTCTACAAACTTGTAGAGAAATATGTCTTCTAGCTTACCTCAAATTTTTGTAGCTTAACTCATCCTTATTCGTCAGATATTGCAAGATTTCTCCACACTACTACAGATTGCACAAAAATTCCTTATCAGTCACTTCCAGCTGAAAGTTTACATGGTTTTAATCCATTTCAACTCAAACATCCTTCATAAAAGTTATTCAGAATGGAGTTAACTTACTAACCTTAAAATTTCAGCCTTAGACTCGATCTCTTCGATTTGTTTTACTCCAAACATTCGATACTGTCCGGCTTATGCATCCGCTAATATCGTGCTGTTCCAGCTTAGATTTCGATATCAAAACGAGTAAATTCTATCCAAAATCCACAAGAACACCTTCTTCTTCTTTTCTTGTAGTTTATCTGAGAAATGGAACCGACTTAAGTTTTCTAGATGCCTTCTCTTGGTTCCTCGGTTTAGCAAATCTGGGCTGCCTATATGCCTTTTCACCGTACTTCAGCATTAAGGTCCCATTTTCACAAACATTTTTCAAAAACATATGGCATTATATAAATTCACGAGTTTTTAACGTTTCAAATCTTCACAATTCTATTTACAAGCTTTAATGTTTTCCATAAAATCATATATTAACAAACAGCATGCTTTTCATAAAGCTCATTAAACAACCAGCATGCCTCAAATGATTTTCAATATAAAACACATAATATGCACGTTAAAACTCGTGAAATCATAATCACATAATCATGTTTTAACATAATCTTTCAACCATGAAACTTTGTTTAAGATAAACACATTTTAAATACAAGTATCACTTACAACTTGTCCTGGGCCTTTAGCAGGTTATACACCTTTCCTAGCTCTTCTCGGCCTGTAATAATACATTTTCCTTCATTAGATTTACTTACCATTCCCTTTAACATAACCAACAAGCTTTACACATTTACATTTAATCAATGGTTCACAACCGAGACCAAGTCTATCAAAGTAATCAATAATGAACAAGTCTTAAGCAAATAGTGACACTAACTAGCGGAAATGAGCTGCAAATGCAACCATACCAGTGATACCGTGAACTAGCGAGAGTTTGTGAGACGCAAAGTCTCAGCAACACCAGCGACACTCGTCTCGCTGCTTCCTCTAGCGATACATGTCTCCCACAACTGCTGACTTCTTTTCTATCTATTAGAAATCGTATTTCCAGCCTGAATTAGGACTTCTTTCCCTGTACAAACTTGTAAAGAAATGTGTTTTCTAGCTTACCTCAAAATTTCAGAGCTTAACTCTTCTTTGTTCGACAGATATCCCCAAATTACTTCATGTTGCTCCAAATCACTCGAAAAATCCATATCAGTCACTTCAACCTAAAATTTAATATGTTTCTCTTTAAATTCACCTGAATCATCCTTTATAAGAGTTGTTAAGAATTGAACGTACTGACCTCAAATTTTCAGCCCTAAATTCGATCTCCATAGCTTGCTATCCTCCCAATACTAGACCTTGCTTAGATTGCGCGACAACAACTAGACCTTCTGTTCCAGCTTCAATTACACCACGAAACTGACGAGAATTCTACACGAATTTGCCTTAGACACCTTCTTCTACCTCTCTTCGTCGCTCAGCTAAGAAATGAAATTAGTTGAACTTGTGAGTATGCATAAAATGATCAAAAACTCAGCTTTACACACTTAAATGAGTTGCTGACTTACTTCCACTTTCACTTTTATTTTGTTTTATTTTATTTTCCAATAAACAAAGTAACTCCTTCATCATACGAACGCAACCTTCTTTGACCTACTTGGGATGCTAGCTTGGACGCATAGCAAACTTGGATGTTAGCTTGGACGCACAGCACCATGCGCCTGTCCCAAAGGCTCTCTTGATCGCAAGTTTCTCCAATGCAACCCCTTGCTAACATCAACCAACGCATGACCACTTGCCTATTAGCTTCAACAAATGCATAGCACCATCCTTCACCCATGCTCAACCTCATGGATGCATACCTCAACCTAGAAAACACATAGCCTACTCAAACCAAGGCTCTTGGCCATCTTTCCTTAATCACCCGCCTACTTTGCTTGCCATCTTCCAAAGATAAGAGTAGGGCTTACATTTCTACTTAAGCTCTTAAATGCTATTTTCTAAGACATAAGTCGATTGCACACTTCTTCATCTAAATTCTCTCTATTTGATTCTAATCTTTGCTCTGGACTAGCAAATCTCTAAGTTTGGGGTGGTGAAAAGCACTTGAAAAGTACTTTCTATTCTCTCAAAATAAGGGAGTTTATATTTATATTTCACTTTCTTGCTAGTGGTTTTCAAGATAAAATAAATAAAATTAGAAGTGAAGACCAAAAGATCAAAACTGAGCAAGAATTCAGTGAGAAATAGAAGAAAATGCCAAATCTGCCAAAAACAAGGCAGGGCCGCGACGCTGGTACGGTGCTGCTGCAATGCTTTTTCTGGACAACAGCAGTTGTATCAGCGTAGTACCACCGTCGCAACGCTGTAGCTCGGCACCGAGGGTAGGATTCCATGATGATCAACACCACGATGCCATACAGCAGCGTAGTGGCGCCGCCTTTCCATATCTGTTAGCATCGCAATGCCATCTTTCCTAATTTGAAGATTTTGTATTTTTTGAAAGAATTTTGGGTAGCCAACTTTATAAATAAGAGGGTTCCAGCAACCCTAAACACCAATCTACTCACCAAGAGACACAAGAAGAAGAGAAATTGAGTGAAAGTTTATTAGAGAGTCCAAAAAGTGAGTTAGCTGCAAGGAAGAAAGAAAAGAGTTCGAGAGAGAGTCATAGTACCGTTCGAGTTCCGACATGAAGGCAAAGGAGATTGTGACGGTGCTTCCTCAATCAAGAGCCTCTTTTCAGTAGAGTTTCCCTACACTCTTTCTTTGTTTATATTGTTTGAACATGTTGCTTCAAGCTATGAATGGCTGAACTCTTTAGTTTTAAGGTTTTGATGAATTGTTTATGAAGTTATTTTGATATTGTAGACTCTTCATGGTTTTGTTGTAATGATTATATTTTTCTTTGTTATTGTGCTTAAATTCTTGTGGAATAGCCGTGTTTGAATGATATGTTAGATGTATGGTTGAAAGATTATATGTCTAACTAGATCTATAACAAAAAATCGTTGTTAATCTCTCATGAAAATAGTTAGGTTAACAATGAAAGTTGCTAAAGACTATGCTTAATGTCATGTAATTTGTATTGGTTTCAAGAAATTAGGAATCAATTGGGTTGCATGAGAAAACGTTGTTTTTTAGAGAAAATAACTAAGATTTCTATTTCTAGTCTTAAGCATAAGACTTGCATTAAAATTTATGAACCCTAGAATATTGCATAATGATGTAAACAAGGATTCATTACCCTAGAACTCTCTTTGACTCTTGTGTTTCTTATCTATTTGCTTCCGTTTTTAGTTTTATTTCCAAAATCACAACTTCAATTCCAATCCTCAAATAAAATTGATTCAAGTCTAGAATAGCTAAGTAACTTAAACCTTCACAATTGGATCCTCAGTGGAACGATATTCGAACTTTACCGTCTTATATTATAACTTGACCCGTACACTTGCAGTTAACAAATGTGCGAATCACTAGGCATGACAAGCAAAGGTAATTTTAAACCTAAATCTAGTGGACAGGCTACCTCCAAGGCCAGTATAGAAGGTAATATACAGAGGCAAAGACTGAGGAGTTACAGTGGCCTAGAAGAATCAGTAGAAGGTTCATGAGGTGGACTACCTTGTGAGTCCATAACCAGTTTAGCAAGGAAATTGTTGTGCCCCACGTGTGAAAAGTATCATTGGGGACAATGTATAAGTGAAACGAATGTATGTTACAACTGTGGATAGGCTGGACATTTTAGATGTGAATGTCCTTAGTTGATGCAGGAAGACAGGGTTGAGCAAAGAAATGTTTCTCAAATTGTGAGTCAGCCACCAAAACCTGTTATGGCTGGTGGCGAGGGAGCCAGCGGAACGAGACAGAAAGGACCTGCAGGATGACCACGGCAGCAAGGGAAAGGTCTTTGTCATGATGCAACAAGAAGTTGAGGAAGCTACGGAAGTCGTTATTGGTACACTTTTTATTTGTAATAGCCCTGCATATGTATTGTTAAATCTTGGAGCTACTCATTCTTTTGTTGCTAGCATGTTTATGAATGAAATTGAATCCCGATGGAAGCATGTGATCGTGTTCTTTGATTTCTTAAATAAATTATAAATACAAATAATTAAGAAAAAGGTTTAGCAACATACCTTTGTTGATCTATAATTTTAGCAAAATCTTCCCTCAAACCGATAACCTTCTCCTTATAGTCTTCTTTTTCCAAGAGATCTTCCTTGCTATGACTCTGACAAGGATTCGGTTTGTGGGAACCGCTTCTTGAAAGAATAGAGGGAATGAGAAGAAGAATTTTCTTAGAACTTTTCTCAGAAAATTGGGAGAATGTCTAGAGGGAGAGCTTTAGAATAATCGTAGAGATTATTCTTGTAGAGAGTGTGTGTTTTATGAGGGCTCCCAATGGCCCTATTTATAGAACTCTAATGATTACTCCTAATCTTATTAGGATAGCCCCTCTGCAGAGATTTTAAATTAAATATTTAATAATATCTAATATTAATAAATATTTATCGAAATAATATCTCATATTAAATGGTTTTAAAATATTTAAATCTCATTTAAATATCTACTTTTTGCATAATCTTTAAATTGGATCTCATCCAAATTAATTAATCAATTATTTGAATCCAATTCGAATTAATTGATTAATTCTCCATCTATTTATTTATATGGATTTCATCCAAATAAATAATTAATTATTTAAATCATATTCAAATAAATTAATTCTCCATATTATAAAGTTATAATTTGAATCTTATTCAAATAAACTTTATAATAAATCATGTAATTAACTGTATCCAATACAATTAATATTTTTTCTCATAAATTTGAACATTTCAAATTTTTCTTTCAACATAGTTGATCCTTGTTGGTCCGTGGTGAGCTAGCAAGGGGACCTTATGGACCTATAGATTATAAGCTCCAATGATCCAAGATTAATTAATTAAACTCTTTAATTAAATTAATCTCCATTGATCAACTACAGGTCAAACCACTATGGACCCATAGTTGAACTCTTATGCACTATAGGACAAGTAGTGTTTATGGATATAATCAGTATAAGCAAGTCGATCCTTCACAAGTTATTCATAATTACAATTAGGTCAAATGTCTGTTCTACCCCTATAATTACCTCTTTTTTTAAGTACCACTAATATCTCTAATGAATAATTTGTTTATGGTATAACCATAAAATAAGTCCCTCTCGGGCCAATGAGAGGGTGAGCCCCTTGTTCAAGACCCAAAATTAGCACTTAAGAGAACTACTTATCTACTTACCCTGTCTAGGAAGAAGTGAATTCCATCTTGTGAAGTTATGTTCCCAACTCCTCATTTAGTTAAATCTCCAAAATGGTAGGCTTATTGAGTTGGCAACTCGAGCCACTCTCGCTCATGCAAATCAAAGGACCGACCTCACAAACAGGAGTTCATAAGTCACTCAAGATGAAGATCAAGTCGCCCATGATCATCCTATGAAATATTAATTTCATCAATTAACGGACTTATACAATCTTTTTGTATTGGATGACCCCAGACCACATGTCTCCACATGAACAGTTTGAATCAAACCATTTGTAACTATTACAAAGTGGGTCGTATCCATAGTGTCACTAGGATAAGACACCCAATCTTATCTATATACTATAGAACTTTAGGTTATTTCTTGAATATGATCCACCTGTATGTTAACTACATACATGTTCAAGACTTCATGCAATAACCTTAGATTTTTCCATTAATGGATAAATTGATATTGCATAATTAATAATTAAATTAATTAAATAATCAACTACGAAACTTTAGGGCACAAATCCCAATAGTTTACTATGAATATTGATAGGAAATTAGAGCCATTGTATGAAGAATTGTATATTTATACTCCTGTTGGAGATGTCTTAGTAGCTAGCAATGTATATAAAAATTGTGTGGTTGAAATTGACGGAGTAGCCATGACAACAAATTTGATTCCTTTAGACCTCTAAGAGTTTAGGGATGGATTTCCTGTCTAAGTACCATGCTTCCATGGACTGTTCCAGAAGGAGGTTGTATTTAAAGGACTCCAGAAAAGGTTGAAGTTGTCTTTAGAGGATATAGGAAAATTCGTTCCACTTGCATGATATAAGCTATCAAAGCCAAGAAATTATTGAGTAAGGATTGTATAGCATACCTTGCACATGTTGTTGACACACAGGTTAATAAGCTGAAGCCAAAAAATATTCCTATTGTACGTATGATGTATTTCCTGAAGAACTATCAAGTTTACTACCTAATAGAGAAGTGGAGTTTTCTATTGATTTGATTCTAGGGACGACACCTATTTCACAAGCTCCATACAGAATGGCCCCAAAGGAATTGAAAGAGTTGAAAACCCAGTTGTAGGAGTTGATTGATAAGGGGTATATACGACCTAGTGTATCACCACCAGTATTAGATTTTTAAAGAAGAAAGATGGAACACTTAATTTATATATTGATTATCGGCAGCTAAATAAGGTAACAATACGTAATAAGTATCCACTACCTCGTATTGATGACCTGTTTGATCAACTTAAGGGTGCTTCAATATTCTCTAAGATTGATTTGTGTACAGGGTACCATCAATTGAAGATTAGGGAATCTAATATTCCAAAAACAGCATTAAGGATGAGGTATGGACATTATGAGTTTCTTGTGATGCCTTTTCGGCTGACTAATGCTCTAACAGTGTTTATGAATCTTATGAATCGAGTATTTCATCCACACCTTGATCAGTTTATGATAGTATTTATTGATGACATATTAATGTACTCTAGAAGCAAGGAGAAGAATGTTGAGCACCTCATAATGGTATTACAAACATTACGTGACCAGGAGTTATATGCTAAATTCAGCATATGTGAGTTTTGGGTAGATCAAATTGTATTTCTGGGTCACATTGTGTCAACTGAGGTAGTAAGTGTGGATCCTCAAAAGATAAAAGCTATAGTGAAGTGGGAAAAACCCACTACAGTGACTGAAGTTTGCAGTTTCTTAGGTTTGGCAGGCTATTATCATCGGTTTGTGGAAGGATTCTCGAAGTAACACTTCCACTAACAAGTCTGACCAAAAAGAATACAAAGTTTGAGTGGACTGATGAGTGTGAATAGAGTTTCCAATAGTTAAAGAAAAGACTTGTAACTGCACCAATATTGATTTTGCCCACTTCAGGCGTGGAGTTTGAGATTTATTGTGATGCTTCACAACAAGGCCTGGGTTGTGTACTTATGTAGGGAATGAAAGTAGTTGCATATGCATTAAGACAGTTGAAGAAACACGATTGCAACTACCCAACTCATGACCTAGAATTAGCAGTAGTTGTGTTAGCCACGAAAATTTAGAGGCATTACTTGTATGGTGAGAAATGTCATATCTATACTGATCATAAAAGTTTAAAGTACATTATTCATGAGAAGGAATTAAATCTGAGACAAAGGAGATGGGTGGAACTGATCAAAGATTATGATTGTACAATAGAGTACTACCCTAGGAAGGTTAATGTAGTAGCTGATGCATTAAGTAGGAAATCCAGGCAACCTAAGGCCTCGTTTAATGAAGTTAGCTCAATGCTAATGATGGAATTGAGAAGTTCAAATGTGGTAGTATCAGTGGGTGAAACAAGAGGCTTATTTGCACATTTTCTGGTAAGACCCACTTTGATGGATAAAATTGTTAAAGGTCAATTGAAGGACTTCGTGCTCAAGAAATTAGCAGACTAGGTGAATCTTAAGCAGATTACCGATTATGTTCTAAGGAGTGTTATAAGCACTTGAAAAGTGCTTTCTATTCTCTTAAATTAAGAGAGTTTATATTAGATTTCACTTGTTTGCTAATAATTTTCAAGTTAAAATGAGGAAAATTAGAAGAAAAAACCAAAAGATCAAAACCGAGCAAGAATACAGTGAAAAAGAGAAGAAAATAACAAAGTTGCCAAAATTGGAGTAGCGCCACGGTACTAAAACCCGAGAACAGGTCTGCGCATCACAGGCGCAGTGCCACGGTGCTCTCTTTCCAAATTTGGCAGTGTCGCGGCGCCAATTTCCTTTTTGTAAAAATTGTATTTTTGAAAAGTTTTTTTGGGCGGCCAACTCTATAAATTTGGGGGTTTCCAACAGCCTTAATAATTAATCAAAACACAAAATTACAGACCAAAAGAGTCACAAGAGGGAAAGAATTGAATGAGAGTTCATAAAAGAGTTCAAAGAATGAGTTAGTTGCAAGGAAGAGGAAAAGAGTTCAAAAGAGTCGTGGTGTCGTTTGAGTTCCAACGTGAGAGCCAAGGAGATTGTGACGATGCTGCCTCAATCAAGAGCCCCTTTTTAGTAGAGTTTCCCTTTCTTTACACTTTTTCTTTCTTTATATTGTTTGAACATGTTGCTTCAAGCTATGAGTGGCTAAACTCTTTAGTTTTAGGGTTTTGATGAATTGTTTATGAATTCATGTTGATATTGTAGACTTTCATGGTTTTGCTGGAATGATTATGCTTTTCATTGTTATTGTGTTTAATTCTTGTGGATTGACTATCTTCACATGTTAGGTTAGATGTATAATTGAGAGATTGTATATTTAACTTGATCTATAATGATGAATTGTTGTTAATCTATCAGGAGAGTAGTTAGGTTGAAAATAAAAGTTGTTAAAGACTAGTCTTAATGCCATGTAATTTGTATTGGTTTCAAGAGATTAGTTATCAATCAAGTTGCATGAGAAAGGGTTGTTTTTTTAGAGAAAATAACTTGGAATTAAGTTTCGACTTAGGCATATGAATTACAATAAAATCCATGAATTCTATAATATTGCATGATGAAATAAATAAGGATTCATTACCCTAGAACTCTCTTTGACTCTTGTGTTCCTCACTTTGTTACTTTCCTTATTTAGTTTGTATTTTCCATAATTCACAAATTAAATTCCTATCCTCAAATAAAATTGATTTAGAATAGCTAATTAACTTTAACCTTTACAACTGCATCCTCAATGGAACGATATTCGGACTTTACCATCTTATATTATAACTTAACCCGTACACTTGTGGTTAACACTTAAAGTGGCGCAATCAGAGTGATGGGGTTTTGATGAAACATGATAAACTATGTGTTCCTAATGACCCAGCCTTGAAAAGTGCAATTTTGGAGGAGGCCCACAGTTCAACATATGTAATGCATCCAGGTAGCACAAAGATGTACAGAACTTTAAAGGGATACTATTGGTGGCCAGGAATGAAGAGAGGGATTGTTGAATATGTGGCTAAGTGTTTGATTTGTCAACAAGTTAAGCTAAAGAGACAGAGACCAGGAGGACTGTTAAATCCACTCTCTATGCCTGAATGGAAATGGGAGCATGTAACTATGGATTTCTTATTCGGTCTTCCTAAAACCCCGAATGGATATGTTGGAATATGGGTAACTGTTGACAAATTTACCAAGAAAACGCGTTTCTTGCCAGTTAAGGTGACTTTCACCTTGGACAAGTTGGCCAAGCTGTATGTTGATGAAGCTTTTGTGTCTATTGTTTCAGATAGGGACCCAAGGTTTACATCTAAGTTTTGGCCAAGCTTACAGTAGGCCTTGGGGGCCAAGCTTACAGTAGGCCTTGGGAACCAAGCTACATTTTAGTACAGCTTTCCATCCTTAAACTAATAGACAGTCAGAAAGAACTATTCAGACTCTGGAGGATACGTTACATGCATGTGCGTTACAGTTTAAAGGAAGCTGGGATACTCTCCTGTCATTGATGGAGTTTGCTTATAATAACAATTACCATTCTAGTATTTGGATGGTACCATATGAAGCATTATATTGCAAGCGATGTAGAACCCCTATATGTTGGGGGGAGGTTAGAGAAAGAAAGGTGATAGGACCAGAACTAGTGCAAGTTACATCAGAAAGTGTTAGGCTAATCAGGGAGAAGTTGAAGGTTGCACGAGATAGATAGAAAAGTTATGCTGACAAGAGATGAAGAGATTTAGAGTTTGAAATTGGTGATAAAGTTTTCCTTAAGTTATCACCATGGAAAGGAATTTTAAGATTTGGAAAGAAAAGAAACTTGAGTCCAAGTTATATTGGCCCTTATGAGATTTTGGAACACATAGGACCATCAGCATAACGGTTGGCATTACCTACGGGGTTGTCCAAAATACATGACGTGTTGCATATTTCATTACTGAGGAAATATATTCTAGATCCCACACATGTTCTTAAGACTCAACCTATTCAGCTTAATGAAAGGCTTGTCTTATGAAGAGGAGCCTGTGCAAATTCTTGATCGGAAAGAGTAAGTGTTAAGGTCAAAGACTACACCACTTGGTCTTATGGAAAAATCACAAGGTGGAAGAAGTTACTTGGGAAAGTGAAAATCAAATAAAGATCAAGTATCCTAAACTTGTCTCTAGATGATCCTACCTAAATTTTGAGGACGAAACTCTTAAAAAAGGGGATACTAAAGTGTAAGACCGAACTCTTGTTTTTCCTTTGCTTGAGTTCAAGTTAGAAACAATGGTTAATGGTTGGCTTGAATGGGTATAAATGTAAGTGAAAATTCCAGTGTATGTCTAAGTAATTATGATTTTTTTCATTAGCTTTCAAGAAGGGATAAAGGGATGGAGACAATGGTATATTTGATCAATGAAATTTGGTTGAGACTTAGGAAAAAATTTTGCTAAGTGTTGGGGAAAAACTCAAGTCAAAGTAGGTCAAAGATTGTATTTAATTAAGGAAAATAATACAAAAGAGTAAATATTAAAATAAATTAAAATATTTATTTTAAGGAAAATAATATTTAATTTGGATGGTTAGGATGAGAAGAAAAGAGATGGAGCCACGTTGAAGCAAAGAGCTTGGTGGCAAAAGATGATTCGTTGAACTAGGCAGTAGCTTGATCCAGAAGCAAGCAGCTCAAAGAAGATGTCAGTTCTCCCAATTCATTCGTGTCATTTTTGCCATTTTTGTACCGATGAAGCTCTTTGAGTCAGAATTCTAACCTAGGGCTGTCGAATTGATTTGGAGTCGAAAAGGTCAAGAAAACGTGAAGAAACTAAAGATTGTCGCTGAAATCAAGCAAACAAGATAGGTTAACTTTGGGGAATTTTTCAAGGGTGCTCGGGATGGTTTTTGAAGCCCAATCTTTTTGATAAGTCATTTAAGAGGTTATCCTTAAGTTCCATAAAATTTCTTTGAAGTTTATTTGAAAGGAAAATGTGTTTTAAAGCTCTAAACAATCGGGTTGAAAACAGGTGACTGCTGGCCGAAGTCAGTTGGTCACTACCCAGGGCTGTCACTCACGCCTACTCACCCTCAGCCCCCACACGCGCACACCTAGGGCCCATCCGTGCGCCTTGCATGTTGCCCAATGCCTCTGTGCAGCAAGACATGCCCACAGCCACCCCGACGCCCTTGTGCGACAAGCCACGCCCATGCCCACGCCCACGCCTACACCTGCTTGTGCCTGTGCCTATGCATATGCCTATGCATGTGCCTATGCCCCTACCCGCACCCCACGCCCACCAACTGTCTACCTTGGGTGCCTACAGCCATTTTAGGTATTTTTAGATATTTTTGGACTCTAACTGATATTTCCTTGAATTTTTAGCCTCAAAATGGATAATTTTGAATTTTAAGCTAATTTTTGGATATTTTAGGAAATTTTGAGAATTTTTGAGAAAAGGTCCCTAAAGGACAAAAATGATGGAATAGGTGGAAACTAAGCTTGTTATGGGCAATAAGGATGGAGTTTTGTTAATTGTGGATTGTGGGAACTTCAAAGAGATGGCTTAATGTCTTTTAATTGATGTTTCAGGTCAATTTGAGGTTGGAAAAGCCTATAAGCTTTGAGGCAGACTGTGAGTGACACATGTTTCTTTAAAAGAATTTCATTTATAATGTCTAGCCATGATTTCTTAAATGTTGAGCATGGTTTATTGATTTATACTTGATTTTATGGCTTGAAGAGCATGTTTTATCTGTTTTCTCAAACTTGAACAAGCATGTTTAAATGATGCTAGTTACTGAGAAATGTTTTAATTTTCCATGAAATGTTTTACGATGAACTGTTTGTTCAAAGCATACTTGTTTTCTTAAAATGTTTCTCAAGGGACCCAATGTTGAAGGACGTTGAGAAGGCATATGAACAACCCTGAGATAATGGACGAACTCAATGCTAAAGGACATTGAGAAGGCATTTGAGTATCCTAGGGACCCAGTACTGAAGGACATGGAGATGGTACTTGGGCAGCCCAAGATAATTATTCCTATGTGCACATAGTGAGAGCTAATGTTGTCGTGTTGAGACTACTCCACATCAGCTAAAGTTATTCGACATTGGGTGTGTCGAGGTTACTCTCCCCCAACTAAGGTTTGTTTTCGATGTTGATTGTCTTCAGCTTGCTTCGCCTCGACTAAGGGTATCATGATTTCAAAAGTAATGTTTGATGAGTTTAGAAACTTTGTTTTAGTAAATTGCATAGCCCTATGTTTTTTTAATGCCTAAGCATGGTTTTTTACCTAAGTTTATGTTTTCCATATTATGTCACTCATTGGGCTTTCAGCTCACATTTTCCATGTTTTCTTTCCCACCCAGGTAGCGAAAGAGTTCATGGAGCTTAGCCTACTCAAGACTCAAGACATCAGCAACACTTCTCTTCTGAGTTTTGTATGTGCAAATGATTTTGCATAAAGTGGCATGTAAACATAACTAGCTAAGTATGATTGGGAAGTGAGAGTGTACTTTGTGCATGTAATCTAAGTTTTGCCGTAGTTGATGTTAAAGTCTTAGCTGACATACATATTTATCCTTATGGTCTTATAATTATTTGAATGGTGGGCCTGAATGTTTATTGCCTTAGGAAAATATACTGTGGGCGGCTATGATAAATAATATTTCTAACAGGTTAGACAGGTATGAGTGGGCAATGAACCTCACAAAAGGGGTGAAGTTTGCTGTTTTCACACCTTCTTCCAGGTTTAAAAGGGTAATCTGGGAGGGGGTGTGACATATAATGAGCATTTTTAGTCCCGGAAGTTTGAATAATAGTTCTAAATGGTCCCTCCACCCATCTGACCGTTAGTTGACTTAATAGGATGCTGACCAAACTATTAAATGATGAGGTGTACCTACTTATGTGTCAATTTTTAATCTAAAATTATATGAATTGGAAATTTATTAGGTTAAAATTTTAGATGGTTTAAAAAAAATTTTAAAAAACATGGAAGCATAAAACATCGAAATGACAAGCATTACAACTTTTGTTTGGAGAATATCTTTCTTCGACAAGCATCACAACTTTCTTCGACAAGCATCGAAACGACAAGCAGTGGAAAACCAAAAATCTTTTTTTGACAAGCACGGACGACAACTTTTGATCACTTTGTGGCAACTTCCAACGATGTATGCTTAGGCCTGCAACAACAAGGCTTTTATTCATCTTTTCTTTAAATTTTTGGGTTTAGGGTTTGGGTTTTCTATCCATCTTTTATCTAAATTTTTGTTTAGAATTGGTTTACTTTAATATTTGTTATGAGTCTTAGGACTCAAAAGATTTCCATGTCTTCTTGAATTTATTGTAAGGTTTCAAAGTAATTATTGTTTATTAGACAAAACTACTTTGGTTATCCATTCCG
The DNA here is from genome assembly GCA_031780015.1 of Citrullus colocynthis. Classification (NCBI taxonomy): domain Eukaryota; kingdom Viridiplantae; phylum Streptophyta; class Magnoliopsida; order Cucurbitales; family Cucurbitaceae; genus Citrullus; species Citrullus colocynthis. Next base: position 302,634 of record QLSR01000147.1, read on the forward strand.
TTGTTTTTTCTTTTTTTCCTTTAAATATGATTTTAAATTTGCTTCTGTTGTGTGATTTTGGACCCAAAAAAGGTTTGGTATGGTACCACAATTTCTAAACTTTTAGTATATTCTAGCTTAGGTTTTTGACATTGCAATTTAATGTGAAAGTAATTGTCTAGAATTAGAATCCAAAACGCCATCTACTGCCTCACCTTCCTTGAGTTGCTAGAATGAGCTCATATAGTAATATCCAGAGAATTTTGTGGTTAGATGTGTTTTCAAATGTTCTATTGGTTATATATAAAAATTTAGAATTTTATGGGTGACTTTACATGTCTGTTGCCTTGAATATTATAAAAGTTCTTGCTAATGCTTATATTGGTAATTAGTTCTAAATCATATATATTTTTCCTTTAATTTTCAGAATGGATAACGTAGATCTTATATTTCATTATAATGGTTGACTTGTTGTAGCTGAGAAGTTTGATTATGTTGGGGTTACTGAGGTTGTGTTGACTGTTGATAGTGATATGTTGTTAATCATTGAGCTAAACAATTTTGTGACAAAAGCAAATGTATTTAACATCCATAGTTACTAGTATCTTTAACCAGGTTTCGAATTATCTCGTGGTTTACATTTGCTATGCAATGATAATAATATTTTAAATATGGAAAACCAAAGTCTTAGAAACAAGACTTTTCATATCTATGTTCAACATAATCCAAATGAGGAAATGAAGCAGTTAGATCAGTCTAGCCTTCCTTCCCCTCACATGACTTGTGAAAACTCTACCGACTTGTGTGAAGACGATCTAGTATCGAATGGGTCAAGTGACTCAAACATTTATACGAATTTGTTATATGATTTAAATGATGTAGATTTTGATTCATCATATGCTTCTTTTAATTTGAAATATGCATATTTATCTAAGAATGATGAAGAAGTGTGTAGCTATCCTGTATTTAAACTGGAAACTGATCTGCAAGTTGTTACTTTCCAAGTAGGAATGAGATTTAGCACTAAGGAGGTGCTAAAGGAAGCTATCAAAGAATATGTTGTGAATGGTTCGTATAATGTAAAAATAGTTAAGAATGATAAAGTACGAGTTAGGGCTATTTGCATTGGTGGTTGTAGTTGGAAATTACATGCATCTGTGATCTATGGTGAGCATATGTTTCAAGTAAAGACATACTTTGATAGTCACACTTATCATCATGAATTTTATGATAGAAATGTGAACTCCTCTTGGGTAGCAAAGAAATACTTAGATCGATTTAAGTCGAACTGTAACATGGAATTAAGTGATATTGAAGGCCTTGTTAAAGTAGACTTTGGAGTCAATATTTCAAAAAGTCAAGTAGCTAGAGTGAGGGAAAAGGCCAACAAAGAGTTGAATGGCTCACTAATTGAGCAATATAGAAGGTTGATGGATTACTATGAAGAACTTATCCGATCTAATGAGGGGAGTACTGTAAAGATTGAATGTAATGGGTTCAATGACATGAACAACCCTACATTCAGGCAGCATATATGTGTTTCAAGGCGTGCAAAGATGGGTTTGTCTATTGTAGGCCATTTATATGTTTAGATGCATGTCACTTGAAAGGTACATGCTAAGATCAACTGATGTCTGCTATAGCTGTAGATTGGAATGATTTGATTTATCATCTAGTTGCATGGCTGTTGTAGAGGCTAAGACAAAGGATAACTGAAATTGGTTTCTTCAATTGTTACAAGATGAAATTGGACCATTTGAGTCCAAAGGGATCACTTTCATGTCAGACCAACAAAAGGTGCAATATTGCTAATTTTGTAAATAATATTGTCTATGTGTAATGTTTACATATTATATGTTGTTGATTAAGTGGGTGTTGTTTTGGACTATTTTAAACAGGGTTTAGTTCCAACATTTGATTTTTCTTTCCAAATGTGAACCGTAGATTCTGTGTTAGACATTTGTATGCTAATTTTCAAAAGATATATAAGGGATTACATGTCACACTCCCTCCCAAGTTACCCTCTATAATCTGGAAGGAGGCGTGAGGACGACAGACATTGAACCTTTTACGACATCTACTATCAACTTATACTTCTTTATGACTTAACATATACAATGCAAATAATCAAATTCAGTACTATATTAACATGCATAATTTTATTTACACCGTTGTCTATAGAGTTTGTTTACAGGTAACGAAACCCTAGTTTGATACAAGTTTCTGCGTATTTCAAATGACACATTATATCTCGGCAGACCTCGACTTCCTATAGTAACAGAACCTTGGCTGCTACCTAAAAAGAAAACATAAGAAAATGATGAGCTTCAAGAAATCTAGTGAGTGATCAATATAACTAGGGTTCATACGATCCTTTAAACATAACAAATATGATAAAATTCAATGTTAAGCATACTATTATGAGTTATACTCAAACCTCCCACTTCGCTTAACCTCAGTATTAACTATCCTACTGGAATTCTCAATTCAGCAATTCTTCTGTCTATCCCACTAGCTCAAACTTCAACTGGTTATTCCGCTAGCTCACACGCCTCAACCATTCATTTTTACCCTATGTGCATATAGTCTTACCTGAGAATGGTTTGGATAGTTAATACCGAGGTTAAGCGAAATAGGAGGTTTGAGTATAACTCGTCATAATATACTTAGCATTGAATTTATCATATTTGTTATGTTTAAAGGGTCGTATGTGTAAACCCTACTTTCATTTCTAAGCACCTAACCTAAATATGTAATATTGTTATGGACTTATTTGCATTTTCTTGTTTAGACTGAAAGGAGAAGTGGAGGAAAGTTGAGGAAGATAGGCTTGTGGATTAAGCCAAGAGTATTTTTGGTAAGTTAATTTTAGATCCTTATGAGATAAATCGAGCTTGGAACCTATTTTAACATATAAACTCGAATATAAAAGACTTAAGAAGGATGTCATCATTTGAACCAAGGTGGAATGATGCTATTAAAGATTAGAATTATTATTAGAATCATTATTATTATGTAATTAATATTAAATGAAAAAAAATAGAAATTTTGATTAAGTCAGTGGATGTAATAAAAAAAACAGAAAAGAAGGAACAGAAAAAAAAGCAATGTCGGTGGTGGAGGTTGAGTTTAAAATAAGGAAGCATTTCTTCCAATCACTTTACTAACTCTCATTCTCCTCCAAAACCTAAACAAGTTTGTGATTTCTAAGTTTGGCATCAAAAGGGAGAAGAAGTAGAAGATTCAGGTGATTTGGAGTGGGATTTTGAGGAAAAAAATGATAAAATTCAAAGAACTGAAGCTAGTCTGGAATTCGTGAAATCTAAACATGTGACATCCCTAATTTTCAGGTAATTTGTTTTTCTTAAAAAAATTAATTATCTTGAATTATTTGGTTAGTTGCTGAATTTTGAGGCTTTAATTGGATTATGTTGAGAAAATAATTCAATTTAAAGTAATCGTGATAAAAGATTTGGATTTAATTCAATTAGTGGAAAATTGAATTTATTTGGGGGAGATTTAAAAGTTGGATTTAACATAAAGATTTGAAATTGGGTGAGACTTAAGAACTTGATTAATTTAAAAAAAAATATGAGGATAAGTTGGAATTGAATTTAAGTTGGAGAATTGATTTGTTAGGAGATGTTTTGGTTAAATAAATTATTAAGTGGTGGTTGGAAAAAATTTGATTTGATGAGTTGAGGAATATTATATTAAATAAGTTGGGAATGTTTTGGGAAAAGGAAAAGGAAAAGGGAAATTTAAATATATATATTTAGGGTTTTGGAAAAGGAAAGGGAAAGAGAATTTAAAGAAGTATATATATATAAGCCAATCTTGGATTTCAATGGGTTTGGATCTGCCATTTGCAAGTCGCCGCCCAAATGCTCTCCTCGCTTCGCCGATGTCATCCCTTTTCGTGGGTTACCTGCAATTTCAAGATTTGGTTAGGCCAGGATGATTTTGGTAAGTATCATTGATTTTCCGTGAATACCCATTGGGTTTGAGTTTTAGATTCAAGCTTTGAAGGATTTTGAAACCGGAAGTAAGCTGTCTAATAGGGTTAAAGGGTCCATTTTGGTTGGACCCATTGTTCGAAGTATGGAAGATGACTTTGACAGTTGCACTTTGGATCTGTTTTCAAAGGGGCTTTGAAGCAAGTCGAGATTGGAGGAGCTAGTGGTTAGAAATCCGGAATTGGATGTTTTGGTTGGCTTTGGCTTTGGTCGTTTTTAGGCGTATCCTCAAGTAAGGGACTTACTACCAAATATATGCTGATGCCCATGATTACTTATTAACTAGATTATGGTTATTGTATGAACTGGATTACTGCATATGGCTGGTTATGGTTATTGTGTCCACTAGTATGATGATTGAATTGGAAACTCTGTTTGATTATGTTAGTGATGACTGCTATAGAAACTTTGTTTGATTATGTTAGTGATGACTGCTATGGAAACTCAGCTTGATTATGTTAGTAATGACTGTTATGTCGTGGTGATTGTGATCCTGTTTATCATGTCCTGTACCCTATTGACATGAACCTTTGGGTACACTAATTAGGATTATGATTACGATAGGTGTCCCTCGGGATCACCACCTATGTCATAGGTTTATGACTGTGACCTTCGAGATCACTGCGTGCCTTCAAGTTCGTTACTTATGCTTATGTCTATGCCTATGCCTATGTTGGGTATACGGGTGCACATGATAAAAGGATAACAACCTCACCTAGTAGACTCAGTAGTGGGTCACTTACTGAGTATTTTGAACTCATTTTTTTCATGTTATGTTTTTCAGGTAAAGGAAAGGACGCCTCGGCGAATGATAAAAGAAAACCTTAATCGATTGGGACTAGTTTGATGCTTCCACACAAGATATTTCATGTTTTCATCTTTAAGAATTTTGGTTATGTCATTTGGATTCAAAACTTTATTTTTTTTTCTTTTAAAATTCTCACGATCAGATGATTTATGCGAGTTTCCTATTTTATTAAAATTGTGCAAGGGGTACCCCGATCAGAGATTTTCAGTTATTTGAATTTTGCAAAAGATATTTATTTTAATCAAAAAGTTATTTTGATTTTTGTAAAATTATGAAAATGAGTCGTTTTAAATATATGCATGCATATAGTGACGACCTAGTCCAAGTCCTAGGGAGTCGGGTCGTTACAGAACAGGTTGTGATGTTTGAAGGATAGTGAGCCGTAAAGATCGAGTTTGGAGCTGAAAATTTGAGGTTAGTACATTAACTCATCTCTTAATAACTTTTGTGAAGGAAGTCTAAGCTGAATGTGAAGGAAAATAGGTGAAATTGTATGTATAAGTGACTAGTTTGATTTCTCGAGTAATCTAGAGCAGGGTGGAGCAAATTTGGGTTATTCGTCGAACGAAGGGGAGTTAGACCCTAAAATTTGGAGGTAAATCATTTAGATGACTATGAGCAAGCCTATTTCCTTTCTTGAAATGAAGTTGCAAAGTTAAAAAGTTTCATTGTCATTGAAGCTATAAAAATTAATTCTCAAGATACTTAAAGGGAGGAAAGCTAACCTACTACTCCAATTACGTTTGTATCCGGAGGCATTACAAGTAAGACCTGAAATTCTCATGACAAACTTTTGTGTTTGGAGTTGATTGTCAAAAATCATCCCATCATTCTACTATAGACACAGACCAAAAATATATATTAATAGCTTATAGTTGAGACTTGAGTAATCCTTTAGTTATCAAACACTTAAAAAGTTAAATTTTACTTGGAGATATTTTATCCCTTTTCTGATTGTTAAAGTTTGTGCAAATAATCTTACAGTTCTTTTATACTTGCTTAGTTCTACAAGTATCTTGTCTTGTATGTTCAAATAAGCAACTATTCTTGTTAAACATGAGTACAACCCACTAACTATTTCAACATCCTCCTGATGTTAGGATTTAAATAATAGAATCCTCGGTTTAAATAATATCCCGTTGCATGCAAAGAATGATGCGACTGAAGCTCCCATCTCCTATCAATAATTGTAAAAATGTCCTTGTATTTTTCTTCCCTATTATTAAATGATTTAGCAATAGCTTCCTTAACTCTGTCCATGGCCTCATAAATATATCCTATAGGAGACTTCTTCTCGTCATCAATCAATCTAAGTACTCACACTAGTGGGCCTGTGTCACACCCCCTCCCAGGTACCCTACCCTCTTGAACCAGGAGTGAGTGTGAAGACAGTAGACACGGACCCTCTCACAATATCCACTGTTAACCCTAACATAAAACCATCACCTGATAAGCAGTTATATAATCAATTCATATCATAACTAACACCAGGGTTTAACGATTAACATAGTCAAGTTAATTCAGAATGTTCAATAATTACAACGACTACACTTGACTCTCTCAACCTTCACTACATGTACAATATTTACTTAAGTTCAATATTTACAATTTTCAAGTTACTAGACCTAAAGATCGGCCCAAACGAATATCTTCTGTAGGCTAAGCACCTGGACATGCTCGCTACCTGGAAAACAGAGAAACATGGAAAACATAAGCTAAATGCCTAATGAGTGACTACCTAAGAGTCCTCCTTTAAACCATGTAAGCTACAACATAGAATCCAGCTATAACAGTAATATCATGTGTAATTCATAGCTTAAACATATATTTGCATTCGAGTAAAAGACATACATAAACTGGTTTTCCTGAAACCTCTCTTTAGTTGAGGCAGAGTGAGGCTCAACGCTACTCAACGTCAAAATAACTTTAACTTTGTGGAGTAATCTCAACACATCAGCATAATTACACATACACATATCCAGGGTTGCCCAAGTACCTTCTCCGAGTCTTTCAATACTGGTCCCTTAATACATTTTCGGCCACCCACATGCCTTCTCCTAGTCCTTCAGCATTGGGGCCCTTTCCATACATAATTCACCCATATGCCTTCTCCGAGTCCTTCAGCATAGGGAGTCATTTTCATACATATTCTACCCAAATGCCTTCTCTGAGTCTTTCGGCATTGGGAGTCATATTCATACATAATTTTTCCACATGCCTTCTCCGAGTCCTTCAGCATTGGGAGTCATTTAAATAAAACTATAACATAGCATAAATCGTGCATTCGAAACATTTCATTCATCACTTCATTAATCACATACTTACATGCTTTCGTTTACTCATATAATTATAAGTTTCATACTTTACTTAGCTAATTAAACAGCCACGTAGACCTTTCATAGAACTGACAGCTCAATCTATATATATATATATATATATATATATATATATATATATATATGTATCACATACTTTTCATCACATAACACATCCTATACTTGTAACATTCATGAAGATGTTTCACATAATCAAGTTTCAAACATATATTCAATCAAGAAACTATGCTTGAATTAAACATTTAGAAATCGAGTGTCACTCACAACTTGTCCTAGGCCTTGAGCGGATTATACACCTTCCCTAGTTCCTCTCGGCCTGAAATAACACATTTCTCGTGTTAGACTTCCCTAAAGTTTCTTTTTACAAACCATTAAGTTTACATATTGGTATTTTATTCATGTTTCACCACCGAGATCAACATCTTCCAAAAACAATCATAATAAGCGAGATTCTATACCATGAGCGAGACTACTAGCAAGATCCCACACTACTAGCGAGACTACTAGCGAGATTAAACTACAAGCACACAGCACTAGGGATACCATGGGGAGCGAGACCAGTGAGACTCACCTGAGCAGCGATACCTAGCGATACCCAATGAGAGTTGTGAGACACAAAGCCTTCAGCATTACCAACAACACTCGTCTCGCTACTCACGCTTAAATTCCTAGCATTACCCCAGTTCCAGCGATACCCACTTTCTCAGTTTCTGTCTTTCCTCTTATTCTCACTTCTATTTGTTAAAAGTCACATTTCCAACCAAATTTAGAACTTATTTCCTTCTACCAACTTGTAGAGAAATATGCTTTCTATCTTACCTCAGATTTTCAAGGCTTAACTTCTCCTCGTTCGTCAGATATTTTAAGATTACCTTGCGCTACTCTAGCTAGGCCCATAGCTAAAAAACCTACTTTCTTACGATTACGGGGTTCATTCGACTCAAATATCTATCCTACATTCATTCGTGAGGGGACCATTAAGAAGTTTGAAACTTTTTAGTACACATATCCGTTACGAGTAGGCGGATTGGTCCGAGTGGAGAAAAAAAAAAAAGGATTGAACTCAAAATATTTTCTGGAGCTAGAACGACACTCAGAAATTGCAAATACTAATTTGTTAAGAATTAATCGGATTGAAGCTATAGCATCATCATTCGCTGGAATTGAAATATCTGCGAGATCGGGGTCACAATTTGTATCAATTAAACAAATAGTTGGAATTCCTAACGTGATACATTCTTGAAGAGCCCGATATTCTTCTTGCTGATCAGATAGCATAGCAATTCTGTATCAGTCACTTCCACCTAAAAGTTTACATATTTATCTTCATATTCAGTTCAAACATCCTTCATAAAAGTTGTTAAGAATTGAATTAAATTACTGACCTTAAAATTTCAGCCCTAAATTCAATGTCTTCTGCTCGTTCTTCTCCAAACACCAGACCATACTCGGATTACGCTACAGCAGCCAGACCCACTGTTCCAGCTTTAGTTTTACCACGAAACCGATCTGAATTCTCCACAATTTTGCCCTAAACAACTTCTCCTACCTCTCTTCAATTTTCAGCTATAAAATGGAACTGATTTAAGCTTTTGAATGTGTAAAGAAATGATCAAACACTCAGCTTACTCACTTAAATAGGCTGCCGACTTAACCTCTACTTTCTTTTCCTTTAAAAATGAATTGGCTAACGCATGTTACTTCATCACAATCTCACCAACGCACAGCTTCAGCTCATCAACGCATAGCGACAGTCCTTCATCACATAGCATCAGCTCTTCAACGCAAGGTGGCCTTACCAATGCATGGCAACCTTTACCAACGCATGGCACACCCTCACCAACGCATGGCACACCTTCTCCAACACATAGGACACCTTCAACGCATGATAACTCATGCCTTAAGGCTCTCAGCCACTCTTTTACTTACCTTCTTTAGCTTGTCATCTTCCAAAACTAATCTTTATAGGTTATTAACTTCCAAAGCTAAGTGTGGGGCTTACAGCCTGATACTTTAAAAACAAAAACAATTGTAGTAAAAAACTAGCCAACAAAATAGTCTGAACTACTCACCTGCCTTGTTGCTCCATGCTCCATTTGCTATTCTTCCATTCATCTGAAGTAAACATCTTCCTCGAGTTGTTCTTTTGAAGATGTAACTTGATAATGTGATGCAAGCATTAACAAAAAAAGTTATAGTTGGTCTAATCAACCTTTTTTTATCAGTAAATTGTCTCATCATATTTAACAATCCTAGATGAACATCAATAAAATTGCTAATTTCTCCATGTCCCTTTTCAATGCTTTGTGAATATTGAAGATCTTGTATATATCCTCCAACATCAAGTCTATGCAATGAGCGGCACACGGCGACCAAGCTGATTGTGGTCATTGGGCTTCTAACAATCTCTCTATTAACAAAGTAAAATAAGAACATATTAGCCTTTTAACAAGGTACTACATAATTTCAAAAGAAGTAACAAATACTTTGCAAATACTTTGCATTCTTACTTGCCATCACATATGCAGAGGCACTATCAGTAACTACTTGCACAATATTAGTTTCTCTAATGCGCTCTACAAAACCATCGAGCAACTCAAACATTTACTTCTCGTTCTTTACATAAGATGAGGCATTATTTCTTTTCCATCGGCCATAACAATGCATTCAACTTTGACCCACTTCGCCTTATGACTCTTCATGAGCTCATGAGTGGTTTCTAACTCCTTTTTTAAACACAACTCTCTCAATTCACGATAAGATGGTGGTTTCAATCCAAGATAAAATTGCTCTATTAATTCAATTATAGGGGCAAAACTCTCATACTTGCAGGCATTGAGAGGTATTTCGACATCACAAAACCATCGAGCAATTATTTGGGTGGTGTTCTCCATTTTCTTTTGTAAACTGTATTGATCATTGTTTGTTTTCCCTTTCCTTTGTCATTCTTTCTATTTCAAACCACAGTTTCTGAGATTGGTGTAAAATATGCATCCATTAGGCCCTTTTGTCTTGGCTTCTTTGAACTTGGACCACTTGGTGTCGCTCTTTTATTTGAATTGCTTACACTCACCTCATCTTCATCCTCATCATGGATATTGTGATCTTTTGCATCAATGTCTGCAATCAAATTCCTTTGTTATTTAATTTTTTTCTTGGACATATACTCTTTAATTTCTTCCTTCACATGATTTAGACATTTTCTCCAAGTTGTGGCATTTCTGTAACCACCAACAAGATGTTGTTTCATCCTATAGACCCCTCCATTGGTTATTTTTAAACAAAATCCACACACTAATGTTTTGATATCTTGGTTGTTTTGCAATCAAGCATATTTTCATGTTGAAACTTTTCTTAAGCTATCCTCAGCCATCTATGTCATGAAAATTGCAATGCAATTAACTAAATAAATTAACAATCATTAGAAATGTAAAACTAATAAATTAATAAACTAAGGATCATAGTTAACAAAATATTGGAATGGAGGACAAGTTACCGAGTGGCAGCCAAACATGGATAGTACTTACTGATTTTGAAGATTCTTCTCGATTTTCGGAATAAAAATTAGAACCAAAAGGATACAATTATAGTATTATTATTTTAGAATGACCAAGTGAGGATGGACTAAAGAGAATAGACATGTGAATTAGGGAAAAAATAAGATGAAATAAGAAGCTCTCACCAGAGTTCGCTACCAAATGCAAATGGGCAGTATAAACATTTGGTCTCTATTTTTTTTTTTTTTAAAAAAAAAAATAGAGATTGGTAACGAGGCTAGAAGCTCTATTATTTCTTTTTCTTTTTTCTTTTTTTATTAAGATGATTGAAGCTTGGCGAGGCATATAAAGTTGAAAAAGAAGAAGAGGATTGAAACTATCTTCTTCTCTGTTTTTTCTTCAAAAAAAACAGAGTTAGGGCGTTTAATCTTCAAAAAGCAGAGTGGCTCGAGAGTTGGAGCAGAAGAATAATGATAACAAATAAATTCGAAAGTAGGAACGCCAAATTGGATGTGGTTGTGCTTGGCGTTTCATCTACTACCCTACTCTAGTCTTTGAAGAAAAAACAAAAATAGTGATTGGTGAAACAGCAAGATGTCGTGAAATGCCGAACGACAAATCATGGTTTCTTTACGTTTAAGTAAATAGGGTTAAACATTAAATATTCATTATTTTTCAATAAGAACCCTAACATGCAGCATTTTGAGGGTAAAGAATCTTTAAAAAAAATAATAATAATAAAATAAAAATAAATAATGTGGAAGCCCACGCTTCATGCCTAGGCATGCGCTAACATGCAACTTCTTCATTGTGCCTTGACTATTCGAGGGGAGGCACCCTGCATGTGCCTTGCACTTAGGCGCACGCCGAATGACGTCTTTCAGAATACCGCCTTCTCCAACCATCGGTAGGATGCTCGCATATAATCTCCTAAGGTAATTTCAATTAAAGTTACTAACATATGTTTAGAAAGTTATAGGTAGTGTATATATGTTATAAACACAAACACAAATAAAGTAAATTATTTCATTAAATGAATTTACATGAATGGTATATATACCTCAAATTTAGCATTAAAATCCTCTTGCTCATTGTTGATATTGTCTTGTCCTTGGCCATCCGGATACTCGCAGATAATATTACATGTTATCACATATGTTATAAACTCATAGTATTAATACACAAAACAATAGTATATATGTTGTAAACACAAACCTCATTAGCAATTTCATTAACAACATCCATCTTGCTTGTCAACATTTTGTTCCACAGTCTCTCAAGTATTTTGGCTATCCATCTACATGTTATTCATATCATTAAATAACTTGTTATGACAAGTTTAATTAGTATATTTTAAAGTGTTCTCCTAGTTTTATTACTCTTAACGGAATTAATTCAAGTGTCATGTCTTCTAATAATAGGTCATACAATTTTGATGTTGTAGGCACTCCAACATTTGTAGGGTTGAAATCCCTAATGCAACAGAAGTAGTACAGAACCAAACTTGAAATTAATTGGTATTTTGAAATATTCATACACTGTAAAAATAAAATACAGAGAAACTACTGTATTAATTCTAGGGTTAAGCATGTTTTTAGAATTTAGAAGTCTTACGTTCGTTGTCGACTCTGAATCTACAAATCTTCTTTTGGGCTTATTAGAATTTAAAAAAAAAAATGTATCCAAAACTCTTCTTTTTTTTCTCTTTTTTTTTTTCTTTTTGCAGGCATACATAGAGAGAGATAAGGAGACGTGGGAGTAAACTACGTAAAGAGTAACTCCCACATATGGGAGTTACCTTTTTTAATTAATTAATTATTTATTTATTTAATTATTTAATTTAACAATTAAATAAATAATTAATAATTAATTTAATTTAATTTAATTAACTATTTCATTTAAATCATATTTAAATGAACATCTCCCATATAACCTATAGTTAAAGTCAATTAATTTAATTAAATAAAATTTAATTAAAATATATTAAATTAAAAAATAATTCTTTAATTAATTAATTTGTCAAATTAAATATCTAATATTTAATTTAACCTACATTTGAATCATATTCAATTGTTATTCTCTCATAACTTACAGTTTTAATGTGCATCTAATACACATTAATTTTAACCTATAGTTTTAATATGAATCTAATTCATATTAATATTTGAACTCCTTCAAATATTTAATTCTCTCAAAAAATTAATTTTGTATCATATCTAAAATTAAATATATATTATCAAGTTCAATAAAAAAAAAAAAAAAAACTTTATATTATAATGTATCATCATATATTATATTATTTCCCTAAGTAAATTTGAACATTTCAAAATTCATTCAAGACATAAATACCTCAACACTCTTTATGAGTTGGGAAGGGGACCTAATGGAGCTACAAATCAGAAGCTCCAACGATATGAGATTAATCGACTAAACTCATTAACCACATTAATCAATATTTGTTAACTGTGGGTACACTCAACCAAAGACCCATAATTGCACTCTTCTCACTGCAGATATATTTCTGTGTCCATGAATATAAACTAATAACAACAAATTAGTATTTCACAAGTGTTCATAACACTAACTGGGGCAAATTACCGTTTTACCCCTGGGTTACTTCTAAATCCTTAAGTACCAGTGCTCTTCTAATGAACAACCTGTTTATAGTCAACCATTAAACAGAAAACCCCTCTCGGGCCAGTGAGAGGGTAGGGCTCTTTGTTCAAGTCTCAGAGACACCATTTAAGGGAACGCTCATCTACTTACTCTAAAGATGGAAATGAGTGAATTCCATCCTGTAATAATTATGTTCCCAATTTCCCACTAGGTCTTGTCCCCAAGATGGTAGGCATATTGAGTCGGAAACGGCCACTCTCACCCATACAAATAAAAGGACAATCCATCATGAATAGGAGTTCATAATATACTCAGGATTAAGATTAAGTTGCCTAGGTCATCCTATTAAAATAGAAATCTAACTAGTCAACAGAGTTACATCTAGTGATTACTATTTCGTGGTCTGGTCTTATGCGAACTCATTACATAGGATACCCCACTCGCATGTCATGACCTACACGAATGCGTTAGATAAAGTGAATTGTATCCTGACCCTTTAGACTGTATCTTGAACATTGATCTCCGTATGTCCCCACATACAGTTCAAGACTCATAAAACATAAAACAACCTAGGATGTTAGTTTATTGGATTTAGGATTATTAAGACAAAACAAACAATAACAATCAATAATGCTTATTGAAATAACACATCAATAACCCTTTATTAATGATTTAATGGCGAGCAAAAAATTACATTTACTATATATAAGTTTTAAGGCATAAAATCCAACAACAACATAAAACCCAACAACAACCAACAACATTATCATCTATTTTAACGCGTTTAGCTATTGGAGTATTATCTTCATCCTATACAATGAAATATGATAGTATGAGTAACTTATATTTATTATCAATAATGTACACTTGAATATAATTCATACAGTTTAAATTAAATCTTACGTCAGAAGAAAGGTTAACTTCTATTTTTCTTTAGATTTTATTTTTTGTATCTTGATTTTCCCGATTTTACTCCATGGATATATTGATATTTACAGTCAAATATGCTACGTTTCATCAATGATCTACGATTTGAGCTAGAGGTCCCAATGCATTCCTATTGGATTTGATGGTGCATGGAATGAGAAGAACATATTTGAAAACTTCAAATCATCTGCTGTTTGTTTGAATCGTGATTCAACATTCAAGGAAATGTTGGGAGCAATTGGCCACTTACTCAGTCTGACATCTAGTAAAAGAATTTCAAAATTATCTCTGTATAGAAATGATCCAAATAGTTCAAGTATCATTGATGTTGTTGAAGACCGAGATATATTTTGGGTTGTAAATGAGTTTTCCATGGTATATACAAGGATTGGTGTCTTGTCGTTGATGTGGAATGCAATGCGTTTATACGGATGATATTAGGAAACGTTCAACAACAAATCCAACTAGTGCTTTGAAGAAGCAAAAGAAAGAATTCCACTATATTGAATCTATAGAAATTGACTTCATGCATGACAGCTTTACAATTAAGGAGAATTGCAGGTAGTAAGAACGAGATGAAAAGAAAAAAAATTATATATACACATGCCTTAAAAGGTAGTTTTCAATTTAAAATAGTGAAATCCTGCAAGAAGCAATTTACACTGAAGTGCATTGAATTGAAATGTGTTTCTTCCACTTTCTAGGTTTTCTTGTTTCTTGATTTAGGTGTTGTCCTTTCTTTTGCTCCTTGACCTTTTGCATGTCTCTATCTCTCTTTACACCATTTTTCCCGGCTCCTTGGCCTTGTGCACTCCTTTCTCTTTTACTTGATTTCTGCTGCTATTCATAAATAATTAAAGTGGGTTCCAAAATTTTAAAATCCCTAAATTTATGGATATCTAACTAATAAGTGGGTTTACATCAGTTTTAAATTTTCTATGAGGTATAATGATTACTTTTTCATAAAGAATAGTGTCTTCCATATTCAAGTTCCCTATAAAAAGTCATATATAGACATATATTTATCTATAAACACCCAAATTAGTTGTAATTAATTTTGATTGGAAGGTGTATCTCTGTACAAGTTTAAAAACACCTTATTACTATCAATTTCAATGTTTCTGTCCGTATACATACAATGAAATTCTTTCATAAACTAAGTTTTGCGTCATTCGGTACTTCCGGACATATAAGGTACATTTTACACTGAGAACACAACGGTTTTGACGTTCCAAGGTTTTGTTCAAGTGTCCCTTTATATGTATATACGTGGCTCTAATATCGTACTAGAAATTTTGCATTTTTGGTATTTAATTTTATTTTTGTTTATCATTTTTATAATTGTTTATAGTTTATTAGTTAGATGTCCTTAATTGTAGGATTGACTTAGTTGGTTAGATTTATTTAAAATTACAAAAAAAAAAAAAAAAAAAAAAAAAAAAA
>QLSR01000147.1:318555-350288 GCA_031780015.1 Citrullus colocynthis
AAAAAAAAAAAAAAAAAAAAAAAAAAAAAAAAAAAGAAGAAGCTAGATTGAGGGGTATTTTTGTCCTATAAATACTAACAAAAACTACTAAACTACATAATATAGGATTAGTATTATTAATATATTATTTAGTGTAGATATCCATAACCTATATAGATTACCTAATATCATAAACCTCTCATTGAATTTCATGTTGTAACATGCACCATCATTGAATTCTAGATTATAACATACACCACTTCATGTCGTATAAATAGTGGTGTATAATGCTTTTGTAATACACACCAACAATTGAATTGAATTGTTTTCTCTACTTTCTAATTCTCTCTACTTTGTTCTTTACTTGTTTCTTTTTGTTCTTGTTTTGTTCTTGCACTAGTCTTATTTTACAACACATTATCAGCACAAGTCTCTACCACTTTGAAGATTTTGTAGAGATTAGATTTGATTCATTGGAATATCAGGAACACTAAAGACCTACTAAAATTTTCTCCATAATTTTTTATGTATTTAAAATTTTGTTTAAATATGGTGAGTATTTTGATTTTGGTGATTTGGTCGTGTTTGGGTTAGAGGAAACAAAAATTATATGTATGCGTTTTATATATTCATCATTAGTTTTCTCACCACCATCATTCATCTTTATTCTATTAAAACTTAAGTTCAAAAGAAGGTGAGTATTTTAAATTTTATCATATAATGCAATACATGTAGATTGTGAAATTGAAATGCAAATCTAACGTTAATTAAGTTTTTGCATTAGATCAATTTCTAAAATTTATGTACTTTTATGAGTTGTTTTTAAATTTGGTGTGAGTGAGGTTTGAAAATGAATCAGACTAAGCACTCATGGTGGAGATTATGATTGTATGGAAAACAAATTTTGAATAATGTGATGCATACCTACAAACAAAATTAATCTCCTTTTTAAGTTCTTATTTGTGTGGGAAAAGACAAAATTATAAGATAAATGTTTACTTGTGTGGTTGTGGCCCATGCATGCGCAAACACATCAAGTAATCAATTGAATAAAAACAATTGGCAGTGTTTATTCTTGATTTGGTGTTTAATCCGCACGAAAAAACTCTTGGTAAAGGAAAATTGATATGGTCAATCAAGATATATCATGAGTTTAAATTCTAGTAATTTAAATTGTCTTCGATTTCTTAAGACTACCAAATTGTAAATTGTCATTTATGTTTAAAATTGTTTGTTACCTTGCATAAAGCATGTCATTTAGTCTAATGTTATAAATTATGATCTTATTTTAGATTTAATTGGGATGTGTCCTAATTAGTTTATATTCTTATATATTTGAATAGGAAAAATATTAAATTAGGATGTTTATCTTTCATATTTATAATAGTAGAAAGTTTTCTGATAGGGATTAAGATTCTCTCCTACTTATATTACCTTTTATCTTTTAAATATGATTAGAATAAATATCCAAGACTATCTTTAATTTTATTTTCAAAGGTTTAATATTTTTTATATTAAAGTTTATTCATTAAGTGAATTAGTTTTTAATAATATTAAAAATAAATCTTAATAGTTCACTTAGGTCATTAATCTATTAATTAGCTACTAATTAAAAGATAGATTAAAAAAATTGGCTATAAGGAAACTATTGTTGTGGCTAGGTTGAGGTATTTAAGTTGACCGTAAGGGAACGCCTCTCCCTGGGAATGATCTTGAGAGTTGAATTTGCCAAAGTTTTGTTTGTCATGCTAATATCAAAATTTATTAGATTATCTAATATTTAAATTACTCTCATATGGGTAAATTTGTGAACTTTAGAAATTTGTATATATAGTGATTATATACATTTGATTGAATTTCATGGTAGCAAAGTTTGAAAGTCGTGCACAATAGTTAATTACTCTTTTTAAAGCTAATTTTGATTCAATACACCTGAAGTTGGACAAATCAATTAGTAAGATGGACTTTAAAGTTGCATTGTTTTTTCCCACGTTTATTAAGTAGATGCGCCTGTAATTACACATATTTTAAATCAGTAAATGCTTAAAGACTAATAAGCATATGTTACTTGCATATATGAAACATGCTCCTTCAGTAGTCATTTGAGAAATAAATTGTGAAACATGATAAACAATAATATAATGTTATTTGAAATTGAATAAAACAAATGAGCATATGATTTTATGTGAAATCATGAATCTCAACCAAATAGTTCAAAAACATTCCTTGAAGTGAATGTTGCAATATTTTAATAATTGTTACTGAAATCATGATAACAGTTGAGGAAGACATAATTATTCTATTAAAATCGCACGCATGAGAATTTCATTTTTCAAATGTAATGCAAAAGAGACAATACTCTTGTACATGCCGTACATTTAAAAGTCTTTTTGAAATTTAAAATCCATTGTAATGAAAAGGAAAGTAATGTGTGGAAGCAAACTTTAAAATTTATTAGAATCTCTCCAGGAGATAATTTATCTTTTTAACTCCTAAATATAATGTCATTTGGATACTACAAGTTTTTTAGAATCTCCTAAAGACATGATTATTATTTTTGACCAACTTGTATATGGGATATATTGATTTCTTTAAATCTCCTCAAGAGAACAAGAATAATTAATATATATGTTTTGCATATAGTGCATCTATGCATATTATATTTAAAGTAGACAATTCCAAAATTCAAAAGGATTATGAAGTGAAAAATCAAGAATGATATTAAGTCCTGTAGACTTGACTTTGGAAAAGAAAATATTATTTTGCCCAAAAGAGTAAAGTTTATAATTGATATACTTTATTCTCTTGTAAATCAAGAAGAAGTTTAGTAATTTTGAAAGATACACGTTGTAATAGATATCATCAAGAGAGATTGGTAATAAGAATAATATATGGTATTTATATATTATATCTATTATCTCTTATGGGATATGCATATAGAAAAGTTGTTTGTTTTTCCTTCTAAATTTTATTACACACACATTTGTGTAATTGAAATATATGCAACAATGAACCTGACATTCATTGATCCATCTATGTTTTATTTGACATAATGAGTCATTTTGGGTCAACAGTGAAAATAATAATTGGAAATATATATTGACATCCACTAAAGAATTAGAAATTTATTATATCTAATAAATTATCATGTGTGGCATGTTCTCAAGAGATTAATTATCAAACTCTCACTGGCGAGTTTACATCCCAGACAGTTGGTAATTATTATTGTATATTGATTGGGATAAGTGTTGAACATCCTGTAGTTTATGTTCAAATAGCAAAGCTTTTTAATCTGAATGAAATCATGTTATTTTGTATGCTCTAAACAAATTACTTATGAGCTTATGACAATAAGTCAAATAATTTCATGTACAAGACGTGCAGTAAATATTTAAATTATTGTTTCACAACAACAATTAAGATGATGAAACTGAAGGAAATTGAATCTTGGAGGAAGCTGTGATCACGTTCTTTGATTTCTTGCAAGAATTAAAAATACAAATAATTAAGAAAAGCTGGTTTAGCAACATACCATTGTCGATCCATAATTTCAGCAAAATTTCTCCTCGAACCGATAGTCTTCTACTTGTAGTCTTCCTTTGCCAAGAGATCTTCCTTGCTATAACTCTAACAAGGATCCGGTTTGTGGGAACCACTTCTTGAAAGAATAGAGGAAATGGGAAGAAAATTTTTCTTAGAACTTTTCTAAAAATTGAGAGAATTTCTAGAGGGAGAGTTTTAGACTAATCGTAAAGATTATTCTTGTAGGGAGTGTGTCTCCTATGACAGCTCCTAAGGGACCTATTTATAGAACTCTAGGGTTACTCTTAATCCTATTGGGATAACCCCTCTACATAAATTTTAAATTAAATATTTAATAGTATTTAAGATTAATAAATATATATCGAAATAATATCTAATGTTAAATGGTTTAAAATATTTAAATCTTATTTAAATATTTATTTTCTACACAATCTTTAATTTGGATCTCATCCAAATTAAGTAATTGATTATTTGAATCCAATTCAAATTAATTAATTAATTCTCCCTCTATTGATTTATACGGATTTCATCCAAATAAATAATTAATTATTTGAATCATACCCAAATAAATTAATTCTCCATATTATAAAGTTATAATTTGAATCTTATTCAAATAAACTTTATGGTAAATGATGTAATTTGAATCTTAGGCCAATTATATATTATAAGCTCCAATGATCCGAGATTAATTAATTATTTAATTAAACTAATCTTCATTCATTAACTACAGGGTAAACCACTATAGATCCATGGTTGAACTCTTATGCGTTGTAGGACAAGTTGTGTCCATGGATATAATCAGTATAAGCAAGTTGATCTTTCACGAGTTGTTCATAATTACAGCTGGATCAAATGTCCATTTTACCCATGTAATTACCTATTTTCCTTAAGTACCATTGATTTCTCTAATGAACAATTTGTTTATGGTACAACCATAAACTAAGTTCTTCTTAGGCCAATGAGAGGGTAGGGCCCCTTGTTCAAGACTCGAAATCAGCATTTAAGGGAACTACTCATCTACTTACCCTGTTTGGGAAGGAGTGAATTTCATCTTGTGAAGTTATGTTCCAAGCTCCTCATTTAGTCAAATCCTCAAAATGGTAGGGTTATTGGGTCGGCAACTCGGGCCACTCTCACCCATGCAAATCAAAGGATCGACCTCATAGACAGGAGTTCATAAGACAATTAAGATTAAAATCAAGTCGCACATGATCATCTATGAAATATTAAACTCATAAATTAATAGATTTACAAAGAGAGATTAAATATTTTGCAATTCGGTCTTAACTCTTTGTATAAGATACCCCCACTCACATGTCTTTACATGAAATGTCTTTACATGAACAGTTTGGATCAAACCATTTATAACTATTACAAAGTGGGTTGTCCTTATATCCATATACTATAGACCCTTAGGTTATTTCTTGAACATGATCCACCCGTATGTCAACTACACACATGTTCAAGACTTCATGCAATAACATTGGATTTTTCTGTTAATGGATAAATTAATATTACATAATTAATAATTAAATTAATTAACTAATCAATTACAAAGCTTTAGGGCACAAATCCCAACAGAAACAATTTAAAATGAGTCCTCAAAAGTGGTTATAAATTGATGTTGATATTGATTTCACATTAATTATTAAATATTTTTGAACCCCTAAAAGATGATATATCTACTGCCCAATTTGCTAATATACTTACTGCACAATTTGCTAATTGTTATTAATGAGACAAATTTTCCAGTATCAAGGGGAGGAATTAAGAAGAAATTCGAAAAAGATATTGAATAGAATGCATAAATAGTGTCTCATTTTGATCACCATATATCACTTTGAATTAGAAGTTCAAAAGATAATTCATTTGTAAAATATTGCAAACCAAATGCTAGATGTATTTACAGAGTATTTATACTTGCAAGAAAGTGACTAAGGTTTATATACTGGTTGCAAATACACCATGTAAAATTGATATCCAAATGAAACAAGTTGCCTACATCACGTCTGGAGCATGATAAACAAATGGGTTACAAAGATAAATGGATCTGAAGGAATTGAATCCTCTTAGCAGAAGCATTTAATCGCTTTGCTCCTATGTAATTCTATGGATTTGCACAAAACAAGAAAATATACATATGCACTGAAACACATCGAATAATTCAAAAGGAAACATAAATACCTTTGAAGATCAAATTCCCAAGATATCAACCTTTGATTCTTCAAAAACACCACCAAGAAATCTTCTTTGGTAAAACTCTTGGGACAAGGAGTTTTGTGGAAACCTTTGTGGGAAAGAAAAGGGAAGAACAGAGAGTTTGAGAGTTGAGAGTGAGGGAGAATTCTTGCAGAGATTTCACATACACACCCTTTACAATTGAGATCACATCTCAATTTAAAGTGAGGGAAGTTTAACTTCTCTCCCACCACTCACCACTCCCCTGCATTGCAAGGGAGTTATTTTTTTATTTAATTAAATAATATAAATTAATAAATCATATCTAATTAATTTTTATTAAATATTAATTAAATAACCATTTAATTAATAAAATCTTATTTAATTAATTAAAGGAAATCAAATATCATATATTTGATTCAATGTGTCACAATACACATATAAACTTATAACCTACAGCTTTAATATGAATCCAATTCATACGAACTTAATATTTAAATCCTATTCAAATATCGATGTTCTCATATAATAAAGTTTATTTTCTCACATTATAAACTTTATGATGTATCTTATACATAATGATAATTGTATCTATACAATTAATTTCCTTACGCAATTTAAACATTCAAATCCTTTTATCACTTTATTTTCTTGTCTTAACCCATTGTGAGCTACCAAAGGGACCTAATGAACCAACAGTCAAAAGCTCCAATGATTCAAGATTAATAAATTAAACTCATTAATTATATTAATCAACATTCATTAACCATGGAACATACCACTAAAGACCCATAGCTACTCTCTTATGAACTACGGTATATTTGTGTGTCCATTGAATAACCATACAATGTAAGTCAATCCTTCACAGGGTGTTCGTAATTACAGATGGGTCAAATTACTGTTTTACCCCTATAATTACCTCTTGCACCTTAAGTACCACTGATCCTCTAATGAACAATACTGTTAATGGTCCAACCATAAACAAAGTCCCTCTCACTAGACCTCATTGTTTAAGTCCCAGAATCAACACTTAAGGGAACGACCTATCTACTTTCCCTCGAGTAAGAAAGGAGTGAATTCCATCTTGTGAATTTATGTTCTCAGCTCCACGCTCATTATCATTCTCAAAAATGGTAGGCATATTGAGTCGGCAACTAAGGCCACTCTCACCCATACAAATCAACGAACGATCCTCATGGACAAGAGTTCATAATTCACTCAGGATTGAGATCAAGTTACATGGTTCTCATTTGAAAAACTCTTCAATTAACAAAGTTATAAAGAGAGATTTAATTTCGTGGTCCAGTCTTATACTAACTCTGTCACACCCCCTTCCGAGTTATACTCTTAACCCAAAAAGAGGCATGAAAGCAGTAGACATCAACTCCTCACGCATCTATTGTCAACTTAACTTCCCAAACACAACTCAACCAAGCATAAATTTATAACTCACATCCAAGCCACAAATGATAATCTCAAAACAACCCTTTATAAAATTAACAACAGAGTCTTATACATAACCACTACTTCTTAGATCCCAATATGTACAATGTTAGGTCTAAGTATAAACTATTTACAAAGCTCAAAAACCAAACAGTGATCCAGATGAGTTCGACGAGTAGGCTTAAGCACCCCAGTTCCGCTCGCTACCTAAAAAGTAGAAAAACATTTGAAAGCATGAGCTAAATAGCCCAATGTGTAAGCCCCGTACTTGTCATTGGGAGAAGGTAAGTAAGAAGAAACTATGGGACATGTATTGAGTAAAGAAATTAGCCGAGTTGTGTGAGAGCAAAAGTGGCTAAGTGTTGGCCATGTGATGGGGTGATTATGCGTTGAGGGTATGTCTGAAGCTTGACAAGGGTTGCCGCTGGTAGCCATGCGTTGAAGAGGGCAGCTCGGCGTGGAAGTAGATGTGAAAGAAGGAGGGTACAATTAGCGTTGGTGGAAGTATGCGTTGAAGGCTACTATGTGTTAGAAGTTGGCATTGCTATGCGTTGAGATGGCCTATGCGTTGAAGGTTAGTATGCGTCGGTGCATAGAAAAAGGACCGAGAGGGCCATGCGGTAGTCTGCTATTCGGCGTTGGGCAATCAGTAGCATGATAAGTTGAGGCTATGCGTTGCCGAAGCCATGCGCAGAAGGTTTGCGTTGGCTAATTCAAGAAGGAAGATGATGGTAGAGCTGGTAAGTCGGTGATTTATATTGATATATAAGTGAGTGCATTGAATAATTAAACCCTTTTGGACATATTTTCGAACTCAAATTGACTCCATTTCACAGACAAACAACGAGGAGAGGTGGAAGAAGGAGTTTATATCGAATTCAAGTAGAAATCAGATCATTTTCATGATGACTTTGAAGTTGGAACCAGAAGCTTGATTGTTGCTGATAATCTGGACACCATTCGGTATTTGAAGAAGAGTGAGCTGAGGAAGTTAAAGCTAGGACTGAAATTTTAAGGTTAGTAAGTTGGTTTAATTCTTAGCAACTTCCATGAAGGATGTTTAAGCTAAATCCGAGCAAAAATGTGTTCATTTTTAGGAGGAAGTAATCGGAGTTGAATTGCTAGACAATTCAAGGCAGTCGAAGTCATTTGGGAATAGTTCTCAAACGAAGACAAGTTATGGTATGAAATTTTGAGGTAAGATAGAAAGCTCACTACTTTACAAGATTGTAGAAGAGAGGAAGTTCTGATTTTGGCTGTAATATGGTTTTTAGCAAGATAAAGAAAGAGTTAGAAGGGAAGGAAGGAAGCAGTGGTATCAGGTGTTGTTAAGACAATGATATCGCTAAGGAGCTGGAGAGTGAGCAGTAGAACGAGTGTCGCTGATAACGCAAAGGGCTTTGCGTCTCACAACTCTCGCTGAAGTCTCGTTGGGTATCGCTCCTTAAGGTAATCTCGCTAGTCTAGTTCACTCCGGTTTCGCTAGTGCAGTACGCAGTGGTGTGTTTTCGCTGGTAGTCTCGCTAGTGACATAGAGTATCGCTAGTTATGAATAGTTTGAAAAAAAAAAAAAAAAAGAGAGTCTCAGTGATGGAGTGAGAATGGTATATGAATATGCATACTTAATGATTATGGAAAGGGAGTTCAAAGAAAACCTAATGTGAGAAATGTGTTTTACAGGCCAAGAAGAGCTCGGAAAGGCGTATAATCCGCTCGGGGCCTAAGACAAATCGTGAGTGACTTTTTATTTCATACAAGGATGATTTTTAACATTGTGCGAGTAAAAACTAGTATGTCTTATGAAATCCTGTATGCGTGTTATCTAAATGCAATCCACGGCCGAGGGACCACGTGTGAAGGCCTATGGGGATACGATATATAATACACAGTGCTAAGGGACCATGGGTGAAGGCACTTGAGAAATTGATTGAGATGGATTCCAATGCCGAGGAACCTTGTGAGAAGGCATATGGAAAACCAGTACATGATGGCTAGGTGCTGAGGGACCACGAGTGAAGGCACTTGAGCAGTTGATTGATATGGAACTCAATGCTGAGGGACAACGTGAGAAAGCACTTGAGAGTAGGAACGCCGAGGGACAAAATGTGCAGGCGTGTGAATGTATGAATAATGGGAATTGGTTTATGAGGTTAAGTGTGTTGAGCTTTGCTCTGCTACCTCTTGGAAAGATAGTTATATTATATTTGTTTAACGGCATGAGTGACCTAGGAATCTGTACTTATAAATTATATAGTAGTTATTATGATCAGTATTAATTCAAGGATTTAATTGTAATTGGATAACTTAGTCACTCATTGGGCTTAAGGCTCACACTTTCTTGTTTATTGTTGTTCGTTTCAGGTAGCGAGCATGTCCAGGACACCTAGCCTACAAAAGATCCTCGTCTGGGCTTACTCTACATTAGTTCGCTGGGATAGTTGTAAATACTCAGTTTATGTACATGTTTTTTGTCATACATGATCCTCGTAGTATAGTGAGAGTGAGTTTTGTACAGTGTGTAGAACAAATACCTGTTATGATAAATTATGAGTTGAGAAATTTGAATTAAGAGATTACGTTTAACTTATGATGTTTCACTAGCATAAAGCTTTGTATAATTGATCTAGTGTTGATTTATGTTTCAAGATATATAAAAACGAGTGTGTATAGGTCGCACCCACTTCTAGATTAGGAAGGGAATCTGGGAGGGGGTGTGGCACAATGAGTAACAAGTTTTGAAAAACTATTTTTTGGCTTAAAAGCCTAATGAAATCATGCTCGTCATTCAAATAGTAAAGCATTGAAGCTAAAAATATTTTTTATGCTTAAAAGATTTTCCTTAGATGAGGTAAAGCAATTTCTACGCTACTCAACGTCGAAAACAACCTTAGTTGGGATGGAATAATCTCATCATACCCAACATCAAATAACCTTAGCTGAGTGGAGTAATCTCAACACAACAGCGTCAAATTTCCCTCTATGTGCACATAGAAATTATAATTCAAGCTGCCCACATGCCTTCACCAAGTTCATTGGCATTGAGAACCAATTCAGGTTGTCTAGATGCCTCTCCCAGTTCTTCAACATTGGGGACTATATTCAGATTCTCTGACCTTTAACTGATGGTACTCAGATCTTAAATCTATCTTATAAAATACTGAGGCTCCTCTGAGTTGGTCAAACAAATCATCTATTCGAGGTAAAGGATACTTATTACATACTGTTACCTTAATGCATTTGGCCTGATATATCCCTTACCTACCAACTTCTGCAATTTTACTTTTAACTCCTTCAGCTCCATAGGTGCCATTCTATAAGGTGCTTGAGAAATGAGTCTTGTTCCCGGTATTAAATCTATAGTAAATTCTGCTTCTCTATCAGGTGGCAATCCTGATAACTCTTCGAGAAACACGTCCAAATACTTTCGTACCACTAGCACATCCTCAGGTTTTAGCTTTTCCACCTTAACTTCCGTTACATGTGCCAGGTACGCTTCACACCCTTTACTCAACCACAATCCCTTACTGCAGAAACTAGACAGGTAAGGAGAATCTTCCTTTTTCCCCTAAATACTACTTCAACCCCGTCTGGTTTTACAAGCTTAACTTCCTTTTTAAAACAATCTATACTAGCTTGATATCTTGACAGGAAATCCATACCCAAAATGATATCAAATTCCATCAACTCTAAGGGTAAAAGATCAACTAACAAAGCTACTATATCAACTACCACTTCGCAATCACGATAGACACACTTTATCGTTACATAATTACCAAAAGGGGTTGTACTAATAAAGAATCAAACAAGAGTTCTAACTTCTTATCCCCATACTTAGTAAACATACGAGACAAATGAATGTGTAGCTCTAGAATCAAATAATACACAAACATGCTTAGAATAAATAGTAAGCACACCAGTCACCACGTCTAGAGTCTCCTCAGCCTCTTGTTGAGTCAAAGCATAAATTTTTCCTTATTGTCTAGGCCTTCCTACCTGACCTTTCTGTCTACTACTTCCTTCACCAACACCCATTTCCAGCTTAGGCTAGTTTACAGTCTGGGAAACAGTTTTTTTGCTCCACTCCACTTCCAAATTTTAACTCAGGGCAATCCCAATTGAAATGTCCCGGTTGTCCACAATTAAAACAAACACCAATTCATCGGGTACATTGTCCCCAGTGATACTTACCACACGTACCACATAATGGTTTTCTAACCGCACTGGCAACTGACTAACTAGGTTGCCTAAACTATGAACCACTTAGGGATGTCTGAGGAAAACCTCTCTGAGTCTATTTTGAACCACCACCACTAGGTCTTGAAAAGTATGATCCTCCAGATCGAGCTTTAAAAATTCTATTACCAGAAACACCAGGTAGAAACCTTCTACTCTCACCTCGGTAAAATTGCTCCCGAGATGTACCCAAAGCTTGTCCCATTCTATAACCTCATCTACTTCCTTCCTTCTCAGGCTTCCCACCTGTTATACTCTTTTCAGCTCTCATAGCAACCTCAATCATTCATGCAATGTCTGAACACACTATACTTGTTGTAACTGGAGTACGAATTTCACTATGCAAGCATGCCACAAAATGCTTGCAGTTATCAGCTTCATCTCCCATAAATGCTAGAGCATACTTAGCTAGTTCTATGAACTTCTTTTCATACTCAGCTACAGTCATATCCCCTTGCACCAATGATAAGCACTTGAAAAGTGCTTTCTATTCTCTCAAATTAAGGGAGTTTATATTAGATTTCACTTGTTTGCTAGTGATTTTCAAGTTATAATGAGGAAAATTAGAAGAAAATACCAAAAGATCAAAACCGAGCAAGAATACAGCGAAAAAGAGATGAAAAACTCAATATTGCAAAAATTGGGGTAGCGCCGCAGCGTTAAAACCCGATAGGGGCCTGTGCAACACAGCTGCAGTGTTGCAACGCTCTCTAACAGTGCCACAAGAGCGTCGCATTGCTCTCTTTATTAATTTGGCAGTGCCGCGGTGCCAGTTTCCTTTTTTGTAAAAATTGTATTTTTGGAAAGTTTTCTTGGGCGGCCAACTCTATAAATTTGGGGGTTTCCAGCAGCCCTAAAAATCAACCAAAACACGAAATTACAGACAAAAAGAGTCACAAGAAGGAGAGAATTGAGTGAGAGTTCATAAAAGAGTTCAAAGAGTGAGTCATAGTTGCAAGGAAGAGGAAAAGAGTTCAAGAGAGTCATACTGTCGTTCGAGTTCTGATGTGAGAGCTAAGGAGATTGTGACGGTGCTACCTCAATCAAGAGTCCCTTTTCAGTAGAGTTTCCCTTTCTTTACACTCTTTCTTTGTTTATATTGTTTGAACATGTTGCTTCAAGCTATGAGTGGCTAAACTCTTTAGTTTTAGGGTTTTAATGAATTGTTTATGAATTCATGTTGATATTATAGACTTTCATGGTTTTGTTGGAATGATTATGCTTTTCATTGTTATTGTGTTTAATTCTTGAGGATTGGTCACCTTCACATGTTAGGTTAGATGTATGATTGAGAGATTGTATGTTTAACTTGATCTATAACAATGAATTGTTGTTAATCTATCACAAGAGTAGTTAGGTTGATAATAAAAGTTGTTAAAGACTATTCTTAATGCCACATAATTTGTATTGGTTTCAAGAGACTAGTAATCAATCGAGTTGCATGAGAAAGAGTTGTTTTTTTAGAGAAAATAACTTGGAATTAAATTTCTAGACTTAGGCATATGAATTACAATAAAATCCATGAATTCTATAATATTGCATGATGAAATAAACAATGATTCATTACCCTAGAACTCTCTTTGACTCTTGTGTTTCTCACTTTATTATTTTCTTATTTAGTTCATATTTTCCATAATTCACAATTTCAATTCCAATCCTCAAATTAAATTGATTCAACTCTAGAATAGCTGAGTAACTTTAACCTTCACAATTGGATCCTCAATGGAACGATATTTGGACTTTACCGTCTTATATTATAACTTTACCCGTACACTTGCGGTTAACACTCAAAGTGGCAATCAACCAATCTTAAAAATTCATCCCTTTTCTCGTGACAATACGTTTGTGGGTAATATTTATCTTGAAAGGCCTTCTTAAAGTCTACCCACGTCAGAGGTTCTGCATCAGTTCCTCTATTTTCCACCAACTTCCACCAATCATTAGCTCATTTCTAGAGTGTATAGGTAACTAGGTCTAGCCTTCTCTCTTTAGGACAATGCATGACCCTAAAGCATTTCTCTATCTTGTTTAGCCACATCTCGGCATCTGCAAGATTCGTAGTACCCTCAAATATTTGGGCTTCTAAGGCTTTGAACCTCTTGATCCCATACTTCCTCTCAAGATCTCCCTGAGTCGTTTCAATGCTGGATGCAAACCTCTAGGCTATCTTATTAAAAATTTGATCTTCCATATTTACTTGAGGGTTACTAAAATCTCCTTTCGAACCTTCTTTAGAGTCACCGGTAACGTGTAATGTTCCGGCATCTGCTTGCCTACCTCGTCTGGCCTGTCGAGGCATGTTCCTATAATACAACATAATATTAATATACTATAGACCTAGCATGCTCCTAGCTTCTATGCATGTCTTCACTTTTCTCAAATCCTTATGCTCTGATACCAAATTGTCACACCTCCTTCCGAGTTATCCTTCTAACCCGAAAAGAGGCATGAAGCCAGCATATATCGACTCCTCATGACATCTACTGCCAACTCAACTTCCCAAGCTGATAACTTATAGAAATACAAGTTATTATTAGCCTCTCTTTAGAATAAAGGGATAAAATAGAGAATCATGTGGCAGTTTAGGCTTAAATTCATTGATATATCATCCTTTACGTTTTATTCGTTTTAGTTGGTAAAGATAAATGTTTTGAAGTAAATGATATCTAAAAAAAATGCATGATATGATGTAGGAACGCAAGTCTCATGTTAGCACAATGTAATTAAGAAATGCAAAGCAACGAAGAATTAGAAATGAATCCTAAGAGATTGCCAGGAGATTGATGTGCTTAATCTGTAGCAGAAATGACAGTTACAAATTTCACCGAAAATCACGTAATTTTGCAAGAATGACGCAAGGCATTGAATCAGCCTATGATGATGCAAGTCTGTCAGCGTTACAACGCGGATCCTATAAAAAGGCAAACTCGAAGGTTGAGAAGGTTGTTGAAAACTTCGGGAAAATTCTCAAGTGATGCTAGAGTTCTTTCCAGACAACAACTGGAGACGAACAACTCGAGAGAGAAGTCTTCCTTCTGATCTTCCATCTCACAGCAGAAACTATCACACAACCAGAGTTGGCAGATTCGAGAGATCGAGCATATGCCGATTATTTCATGTTTTCTATCCTGTTCTTTACTTTCTTATGTTTCTTAGTGTAACAAGAGATTGTAATCTTTGAAACATTTGATTCATTCCATTAATCTACACATTCTACATGTTTACCATTTTCTTGTCCCTTATCATTTGTGTATCAACATCCATGAATAGCTAAATTTCTTAAGGGTTAAGAAACAACGATCGGGTTATTTCATCTTGCTGAATGTGTTGAATCTAATGCTCATTTCCATCTAGCTAATCGAGATGAGTAGTAATAATCAACTGCTTGAGAGAGTAAGTGATTGTGGAAATCATTAAGCAAGATTAATAAGTATTTCTAGACATAGAAGTAACCTTAGAATTTAATATTCTCACATGTATCATAGACATATGAGCATGTGATTTGTTAACCGAGAGGTGCAGATTAAGAGTTGATAATATGAAATAGTTCACTCTGTGTTTCTGAAAATAGGCAATAACCAACCTTAGCCCTGCCTTTCTTTCCATTCACATTTATACCTTTGCTGATTACTGTTCTGACACATTGATAACTTGTAGAAATACAAGTTATTATTGTCTTTCTCTTAGAAAAATAGAGTTTAAATAGAGAATCATGCGATAGTATGGGTTAAATTCCATTGATAAATCTCCATATGCGTTTTACTCTTGTGAATTGATAAAGATAATTGTTTTGAAGCTTTTTGAGCCTAAAACGCATCCTTTAACGCAGGAATGCAAGCAACCTATGATGCATTGCGTTGGCAATGCTTTAACGCAGGAACGCAAACAACCCATGGATGCGTTGGCAACCCTCTAATGCAGGAACGCAAGCGTTGGCATATTTGAACGCAGGAACCCAAGTTATCCATGGATGCATATGAACCAGAAATGCAAGGCAGTGGAAAATCAGATAAGAATCTTGAGAGATTGTCGGGAGATTGATATGCTTGATCTACGGTGAGCGTGGTGGATCTAAATTAAACTGGAAATCATGAGATTAGGCAAGATGGACACAAGGCAGAAATTCAGCCTCCAATCATGCAAATTTGCCAGCGATTGCAACTCAACAACATCTATAAAAGGGCAGACCTGAAGGCAAAAAGGTGTTGTTGAACCTCTCGGAAGAATTCCTAAGTGACAGTCGAGTTCTCTCCAGACGACAACCAGAGACAAATAGCTCGAAAGAGAAGAGTCTTCCCTCCGCCTAACCATTTCACAGCAAAACTCATGCTATCATCTCAGCGAGCTCAAGACATTGAGAAGCCATTCCATGCTTTCTATCTTTTTTTTACTTATGTTTTAGTTTATTAGCAACACATTGTATTTTCTAAAACATTTATTCCATTAATCAATCTAAACATCTTCCATGGCTATTCATTTCTTATCACTTTCCATTTGCTGTTTATCATCCATGAGTAACTAACTCTCTTAAGGGTCACGGGTTGCGTTATCATCTAAATAAGAACCGTAGAAGACTATTCCATCTTGTCAATTGTACTTTTAATCTAATGCTTATATCCATCTAGCTAATCGATATAAGTTGTAATAATCAGACTGCTTGAGAGAGTAAGTGATTGTGGAACTCAATTGACAAGGCTAAGAAGTGTTATCTAGACATAGAAATAACCTTGGCACTTAACAATCTCCTATGCGTATAACGTATAGCGGCTGACAACCGAGAGAAGAGTCGTTGGTATGAAATAAATTTCACTATGCGTTGCTGAATTTAGATGATGACCAACCCCAACCCTGCGTTTACTATTCATATAATTCAATCAACTGACTTTGTTGTGTCACATACCTCTCCATCCAACCATTTTAGCTTAGTTTTACTGCTTTATAGTTTCTTAGACGCATCACTTCTCACCACCTTCTTTAAACGCATGACTCAAATAATCCAACTAATTATAGAATATGCATAGTCCCTATGTTCGATCTCAAACTCACCGAGAAAACCTCATTCTTTGCTTATACTTGAGTGAAGAATAGGAAAACTTGACAGATTAGTAATGCATATTATTAAGCACGTTAAACGCACAACACACATCATAATCCATTTCCCACCAATTTAGTATAGTTTTTTATTGCTTATTTACTTTTAACGCATTACAACCATTCTTACTTTCTTGTTACACATATAGCACAAATAATCAAAGGAAATTTGAAATCTGCATAGTCCCTGCGTTCGACCTCAAACTCACAGAGAAACCTAATTTTGACTTATACTTGGGTTAAAGCTAGGAGAACTTGACTAATTAATAGCACATGCATTATACCTTAAGGCAGACAACTCAACCAACCATAAATTTATAACTCACATCCAAGCCATAAATGATAATCTCAAAACAAATCTTTATAAAATTAACAATAGTCTGATACATGACCACTACTTCTTAGATCCTAATATGTATAATTCTAGGTCTAAGCATAAAATATTTACAAAGCTCAAAAACTAAACAGCATATCTAGACGAGTTTGACGAGTAGGCTTAAGCACCCCGATTCTGCTCACTACTTGAAAAGTAGAAAAACATTTAAAAGCATGAGCTAAATAGCCCAATGAGTAACAAGTTTTGAAAAACTATTTTTTGGCTTAAAAGCTTAATGAAATCATGCTCGTCATTGAAATTGTAAAGCATTGAATGCTTAAAATATTTTTATATGCTTAAAAGATTTTCCTTAGTTGAGGCGGAGTAATCTCTACGCTACTCAACGTCGAAAACAACCTTAGTTGGGATGGAATAATCTCACTATACCCAATGCGAATAACCTTAGCTGAGTGGAGTAATCTCAACACAACAATGTCAAATTTCCCTCTATGTGCACATAGGAATTATAATTCACGCTGCCCATATGCCTTCACCAAGTCCACCAGCATTGAGGACCAATTCAGGTTGCCCA
The DNA here is from genome assembly GCA_031780015.1 of Citrullus colocynthis. NCBI lineage: Eukaryota > Viridiplantae > Streptophyta > Magnoliopsida > Cucurbitales > Cucurbitaceae > Citrullus > Citrullus colocynthis. The sequence goes on from QLSR01000147.1 coordinate 335,931, forward strand.
GATACCTTCTCCCAGTTTTTTGGCATTAGGGAACATAGCCTATCCAAATGCATTCTCCCAGTACTTTGGCATCAGAGACCATATTCAGGCTGCACATATGCCTTTTCCCAGTACTTCGACATTGGAACCATGTTCAGGTTGTCCAAATGCCTTCTCCTAGTACTCTGACATTGTAAACCATATTCAGGCTGCCCAGATGCCTTCTCCCATTACTTCGGCATTGGGGACCATTTTTAAATAAAAGCATGCTAAATCATTTACAAACACGAGTTTAAACAATTTCTCATAATTTTTAGAATATTTTCAAACGGCATCCTTTTCACAAATTCTTGCATTCCAGAGCATCATTCTCAAAACTATGTAAAAACATGTTAAAATCATATTGAGGAATTACATACTTATCAAATTCAACTCATGCCAAAAATCTCATAATTTGAGGATAATCCAAACATTTATAAATATTACGAGTACGAATCATTTAAAATGAATTTATGTCACTCACAACTTGTCTTGAGCTCTTAATGGGTTATACGCTTCCCTTAGCTCTTCCCACCCTGGAATAATTCTTGTGTCAAAATTCCTCAAAATTCCCTTCATAGTATATCTCAAGTCATTTTAGTTCAAAAAGACTCACCAACAAGCAAACATTAGCCAAAATGTTTTAAAATGGCAAATTGCCCTTTAGGCGTGTCCAACAGCCCTACAACACACTTACCCAGCCGAAAATAACCTAAAATGAGCGGCAAACCTCGCACAGCTCGCTACCCGCACGCCCGGTCGCTGAGTCGCACACACTGGCCCTCGTGGGCGGTAGTCCTTGCACACCAACAACCGAAATAACCTCAAAACAGGTAGGGCGCACGCACATCTATGTCACCCACATCATCAACGTGTGTTTCGCGTCCTTGCGAGGTTAGCGAGACATGTCTCGCTCAACACCTGCGCGCACACGGTGCCACCCTCTGCACACCAGCGACACCTACCACGCCCCCATGACCTGCACACCACACCAACGCATCTTGCCCGTCAGCATACACACCTGCATGGTCTGTGGCGTGCCTGTAAGCACCTAATTTGTAAGCACGTTTAAAAGCTTTAAGCGAATTAGTATTAATAATCTCATATTGTAAATTAAAAAAAATATAAAAAGAAAGAAAGAAGGGAAAACCAAAAGGGAAAGAAGACAAAAAAGGGAATTAGAAAAAGAAAAGAGAAGAAAAAAAAAAAAAAGAAAAAGAAAGAAGAGAAGATAAGGATGGGAGAAGTCGGTTATAGCTTTTATTGAAGGGAAAACTTTGCCAACTTATTTCTCTTCATTCCAAACTCATTTCTATGCTATCTTTCAGCTGCACGTCATGGAGAGGTTGAAGAAGAGTCCTAGGGCAAATTCGTGCAAGGTTCTGGACAGTTTCATGGTAAAACTGAAGCTGAAATAGAAACTTCATCTGCTGTCGCATAATTTAAACCAGGTTTGGTGTTTGGTGAATATCGAGCTGAAGAGATTGAATTTTGGGCTGAAATTTTAAAATTAGTAAGTTAACTCAATTTCGAACAACTTTTATGAAGGATGCCTGAGTTGAAATGGAATAAAAACATGTAAACTTTTAGCTGGAAGTTACTGATACAAAATTTTTGTGCAATCTGGAGTATGGCTGAGAAAACTTGTAATATCTAACGAACCAGAACGAGTTAAGCCACAAAAATTTGAGGTAAGCTAGAAAACATGTTTCTCTACAAGTTTGTAGAAGGCAAGAAGTTCTAAATCTGACTGGAAATATGACTTTAAACTGACAGAAGTGAGAACAAAAAGAAAAGGAGGAAACTCTGCAGTCGGGTGTCGTTAGCAAGCGGGTATCGCTGAGAAATTGGAGCATGAGTAGCGACACGAATCTCGCTGGTAGTGCAAAGGAGGTTTTTGTCTCACAAATCTCACTGACTCTCGCTCGGTGTCGCTCCTCAGGTAATCTCGCTAGTCTCGCTTATTCTGGTGTCGCTAATGTCGTGTATCTGTTGTGTAATCTCGCTAGTAATCTCGCTAGTAAGGTGAAATCTCGTTGGTAATCTCGCTAGTGACATAGAATCTCGTTTATTATGTTTATTTTAGAAAAGAAAGGGAGTCTCGGTGGTGGATTCTGATTAGAGTTTAAGTATGCACATTATATGATCATGTAAAGGAAGTTTAAGGAAAGCGTAACGTGAGAAATGTGTATTTACAGGCCAAGAAGAGCTCGAAAAGGCATATAATCCGCTCAGGGCCTAAGGACAAGTTGTGAGTGATACTTTTCTTTCTTTGAAAACGAAATTTATTGAAAATGTTTAGTTTGGTTTCTCTTATGAGATATGGCTTGAGATGAACTGTTTTCTTGAAAAGCATGATGTTTGATGATATTGTTCACAAGGCATGTTTTATCCGTTTTCTATAAGATGTTGAATGGCATGTTGTGAAATGTTGTTTATCGTGTTATATCTGATTTTTCATGAAAGATTTTCATGTGAACTATTTACATATAATATTGGTTTCTAAAATGTTTTAGAGGAGGCTCAATGCTGAAGGACATGAGAAGGCATGTGAATTTCCACGGGACCCAGTACTAAAGGACTCGTAAAAGGTACTTGGGCAACCCGCGATATTCCTATGTGCACATAGAGGTTGTGACGTTGGGTGTGTTGAGTCTTGCTCCACCCCAACTAAGGTTGTTATCGACGTTGAGTGCGTTGAGTTTTACTTCGCCTCAACTAAGGAAGTTTTCGACGTCGAGTGCGTTGAGTCTCGCTCCGCCCTGACTAAGGGAAAGTTTTGAGAACGAACTGATTTTTGTGTACGATCATTTTGGCATGAACATATGTGATTTGATTATATTGTTGAAAATTATGATTTTACAGAAATGATTATTTGAATCATGTTTACGTATATGGCATTATAACGATTTTAACATGCCTGTTTTCGAACAAAAGATGGTTTTACAAAATTAGTCACTCATGGGGCTATTAGCTCATGCTTTCTATGTTTTCTTTTCCTCCCAGGTAGCAAGGACGTTCTTGGTGCATTGCCTACTCCAACTCGCCCTGCATAAGCTTCGAGTTTCCAAAAAAATCTGTCCTGTTTTGAAGTGTTGCTTGTATGTAAACCTTATATAGGTGGCATGTAGACTCAACTGTGTATTTACTGGGAGTTGAAACATGGTTTTGTATAAGGTCTTTATGAATGAGTTGTAAATTTGAATTATCGATATATATAAAATTCATATTATGTTATGGTTTGAAAGTATCAATGAGCAATACGTATGTTGTAAACAGTACAAGATCAGTGGGTAGAAGTGAATGGTATGCGTCCCAAGAGGGCTGATATATGCTGTCCTCACATCTCCTTTTAGGTTATGTAAGTAATTTGGGAGGGGGTGTGATAGTGCCAGCCCGCCTCCTGGGTATCCAAAACTTGTCAAAATAACCTCAAATGAATTTTCACCTTCGGCCACAGCCCACGCCTAACTACATGCACAACCACTCCAAAACTCACCTGACAGCCTCAAACCTACTGCTTTCACTTCTAGCTATCAAAAATAATATTTCTAGCAAGAATTAGAGTTTCCTTCCTCTTACAAACTTGTAGATAAATGTCTTAGCTAGCATGTCTCAACATTTCAACTTCTAATTCTTTTTCTATCGCCAGATATCTTCGAATCTTCCCGATCTGCTCCCATTTACCCGATAGCTAGAGCAAGCTCGAGTTTTTGATGAAATCTGAGTCTTTCCTCATGGAATTTCCTTTCAGTAGCCCTTTCAGTAAAACTAGACTCAATTTGGGAGAATTTCTCAGTAAAACTAGACTCAATTTGGGAGAATTTGGTCAAAGAAAATTACAAATAGCACGAGCAAATTGCACACGTTAACCTCTTCAACTGACCCCTCTATTTATAGACTTTCCAGAATTCTGCATGCAAACTCCTAGCTCGCTACCTCATGCTTGCATGCATGCCCATGCCTCACTTAACGTCAAATTGACACCTAATATTGCATGCTTAACACTTAAATCTACGCTTTGCTTAATCAAGAAGGAATGGTGGACGCATCAAGACCTCCCCCCGCATCCTTTTGAGGTTAGTTGGCTTCCTTCCTCGACTACCAATGCACACAACCCCCGTACTAACCTCAACCAACGCAAAACTTAACTTAGAAATGCAACACCCTTCCTACTAACCTCAAATGCATACTGAAGCTTGCCCAATGCACCAACCACTTGCCCAACACACCATCATGGATGCATGCCTCACCAAGCCAACCCTTCTTGTCGGCCACACACACTCATGCGAAAGGCTCTCAGCCATTTCTCTCTCAATCACCCGCCTACTTAGCTTGCCATCTTCCAAAGATAAAAGTAGGGCTTCTAAACTCACTGTATAGGATATCCCCACTTACATGTCATTACACGATTGATTTGGATCAAACCATTTGTAATACTTACAACATTTGTAACACTTACAAAGTGGGCCGAATCCATAGTGTTACTAGGATGAGGCACCTAACCTCACCTATATACTATAGACTTTTTAGGTTATTTCTTGAACATGATCCACTGATATGTTAATCACATATCGTTCAAGATACATTAAATAATCTAGGATCTTAATTTATTGGATTTTTAGTTATGCAAACAAATAACAATTAAAAAATACTTTATATATTAATTTATTTACAAATTTACACATACTACAAAATTTAGGACATAAACCCCAACAATCTCCCACTTGTCCTAAAGCTAGTGAGATGTAGAAGAGACTTCAAAGTACGTAAATATAATAAACTAGCGCATACTAATATACCCAGTCATTAATTACCAGTCTCCCGCTTGCCCTAGTTGAGAGATTATAAATCTCATAGACTTAGACCCTCTAGATGACCTTCGGACACTTTAGTCGTGAGAGTCTTTATAAATGGATCAAGAATGTTGTGCTTTGAAGCTATCTTTGTGACGATCACGTCCTCTTGTTGCACAATTTCTAGTATCAAATGATACTTCCTTTTGATGTTCTTTCCACGCTTATGGCTTCAAGGTTGTTTTAAATTTGCTACAGTGTCACTGTTATCACAATAAAGTGTGATAGACAAAGATATGTTTGGAACTATTTCCAAATCAATTAAAAATTTCCTCGACCATACTGCTTCCTTAGTAGCTTCATAAGCAGCCACATATTCAGCATCCATAGTAGAGCCAGAATGCATCCTTGTTTGATATTTCGCCAAACTATAGCTCCTTCATTAAGAGTGAACACTGATCCTAATGTAGATTCCTAGAATCTTTATCAGTCTGAAAATCAGAGTTAGTTTAACCTGTAAGGATCAGATCCTTATTGCCATACACAAGCATATAGTTCCTCGTTCTCCTAAGATACTTAAGGATTGTTTTTACTGTTGTCTAGTGATAAAATCCTAGATTAGATTGCTACCTACTAACAATCCCAAGTGGATAGCATATGTCAGGCCTAGTACACAATATTGCATACATAAGGCTGCGTACAGCTGATGCATAGGGTATGCGTCTCATATTCTCAACCTCTTGAGATATCTTGGGACACTGTTCCTTAGAAAGAACAATTCCATGTCTGAAAGATAAGTTACCTTTCTTGGAATTTTGCATCGAATATCGGATTAACATTTTGTCAATATAAGATGCTTAAGACAAAGCTAGTGTTTTGTTCTTGTAGTTTTTTATGATTTGAATACCAAGAACATATTGTGCTTCTCCCAAATCTTTCATTTGGAATTGATTAGATAGCCAGCTTTTAATGTTAATAAGAAAACCTACATCATTCCGAATGAGTAGGATATCATCTACATATAACACTAGAAAAGCAACAATACTTTTGATGATCTTCTTGTAAACACAAGGCTTATCAATATTTTGTTCAAAGCCATAACATTTGATTGCATTTTCAAACCTTATGTTCCAAGATCTAGATGCATGTTTTAATCCATAAATAGATCATTTCAGCTTGCAAACTTTTTGCTGTTGTCCTTGTTTTATGAATCCTTCTGGTTGATTCATGTAAATGCTCTCATCAAGATTGTCATTCAAAAAAGCAGTCTTGACATTCATTTGTCATATTTCATAGTCATAATATGCGGCAAAGGACTAGAGAATGTGGATAGACTTTAGCATGGCAACAGGAGAAAAAGTTTTTTCATAATCAACTTCTTCTACTTGGGTACACCCCTTTGCCATAAGTCTAGCCTTAAAGGTTTTGTACCTTTCCATCTACATCCCTTTTTCTCTTGTAAATCCATTTGCAACCTGTAGGTTTTACCCATCAGGATGTTTTACAAGATCCTAAACTGAATTAGGATAACCCCTTTGCAAAGATTTTAAATTAAATATTTAATAATATATAATATAAATAAATATTTATCCAAATAATATCTCATAATAAATGGTTTAAAATATTTAAATCTTATTTAAATATTTATTTTCTGTAAAATCTTTAATTTGGATGAGAATTTGAATCTCATCCAAATTAAATAATTAATTATTTGAATCCAATTCAAGTTAATTAATTAATTCTCCCTCTTTTATTTATATGGATTCCATCCAAATAAATAATTAATTATTTGAATCATATTCAAATAAATTAATTTTTCATATTATAAAGTTATAGTTTGAATCTTATTCAAATAAACTTTTTAATAAAAATCATGTAATTAATTGTATCCAATACAATTAATATTTTCCTTCATCAATTTGAACATTTCAAATTTTTCTTTCACCATGGTTGATCCTTGTTAGTCCGTGGTGAGCTAGCAAGGGGACCTTATGGACCTACAGATTATAAGCTCCAATGATTCAAGATTAATTAATTAAACTCTTTAATTAAATTAATCTTCATTCATTAACTACAGGGCAAATCACTATAAATCCATAATTGAACTCTTATGCACTGTAGGACAAGTTGTGTCAAATGATATAATCAGTATAAGCAAGTCGATCCTTCACAAGTTGTTCATCATTATAGCTAGGTCAAATGTCCGTTCTACCCCTGTAATTATCTCTTATCCTTAAGTACCACTGATTCCTCTAATGAACAATTTGTTTATAGTATAACCATAAACTAAGTTCCTCTTGGGCTAATGAGAGAGTGAGACTCCTTATTCAAGACCCAAAATTAGCACTTAAGGGAACTACTCATCTACTTACTCTATCTGGAAAGGAGTGATTTCCATCTTGTGAAGTTATGTTCCCAGCTCCCCATCTAGTCAATCCTCAAAATGGTAGGCTTATTGAGTTGGCAACTCGGGCAACTCTGACCCATGCAAATTAAAGGACTGAACTCACAGACAAAAGTTCATAAGTCACTCAGGATTAAAATCGAGTCGCACATGATTATCCTATGAAATATTAATCTTATCAATTAACAGACTTACAAAGAGAGATTAATATTTTGCAGTTCGGTCTTATACAAACTCTTTGTATAGGATACTCCCACTTACATGTCTCTACATGAACGGTTTGGATCAAACAATTTGTAACTATTACAAAGTGGGTCGTATACATAGTGTCATTAGGATAAGACACCCAACCTTATCCATATACTATAGACCTTTAGGTTATTTCTTGAACATGATCCACCCGTATGTCAACTACATACATGTTCAAGACTTTATGCAATAACATTGGATTTTTTTTGTTAATGGATAAGTTAATATTGTATAATTAATAATTAAATTAGCTAATCAATGACGAGGCTTTAGGACACAAATCCCAACAATCTCTCACTTGCACCAAAGCCGATGAGACATGTATCCTAGGGCATACTCTATACCCAACATGATCTCCCACTTGCCTTAGTGAAGAAGAGACAAGTCTCGTAGCCCTAGACATTCTAGGTGCCTAGAGAGTCTTTTTATATAAATCAAATCATATGTCATTCAAAATCATCTTGGTCAACCATGATACTTTCTTTCAATATGCCTTATCCTAGAAGTTGGTGTCTTCTAATATCCTTAGTCTTAGCCTTTGCACCACTATTTTCTCATAAAATATGATAGACTAACTTAGAACTGAAACACTCTCAAAACTATAAGGATATTTTATGACTACACAAAGTTTTGCTTCACGAGCAAAAGGAATGTCTTGTATACCATTCTCCACCACATAGGATAAAATTTGATCTTTCCATAGATTTCTCTAAATCTTTGTAAACCCAGTGTATCTTGTGAAAGATCAAATCTTAACACCATACACAAAATTTCTCATTATTGATAGATACTTCAAGAGAGAGAACTTTTAATTTTCTACTCAATGGTCACACCATTGATATAACTAGTATTAAGGAGCAAATTTGAAGCTAACGATCTTAGCACATATAAATCTAATTTTGTTCAACAAATTTCAACCCCATTCTAGGAAATAAATGATTTATTTGCAGAAAAAGTGATTGAATACAATTGTTCTATTAAGCAAGAAACAGAAATTAAGTTCCTTTTAATATTAAGAACAATAAAAACATTGTCTAACAATAAATAAAATTTCTTAAAAAGTAATTTAATGATCCCTACAGCAACGATGTCACACCCCCTCCCAAGTTTATCTACACAACCCGAAAGGAGATGTGAGGACAGTATACAAATATCACATATGGAAAGGTATATACAAACCAAAATGAAATTTTTGTCAATTCTTTTACATGTCCTTACACAACCCATAGATCAACCCCTAGTAATTATACATACATATCTACATGCCACCTAATTAAGGTTTAACATACAACTAACACTTCAACAAGTCGAATTATTCAAAGTCTCAAAGCTTAAGCAGGGCGAGTGGGAATAGGCAAAGCACCAGAAACGTCCTTGCTACCTGGAGGGGAAAGAAAACATTGAAAACATGAGCTAAAGGCCCAGTGAGTGACAATTTTAACAAACCATTTTAGTTCGAAAATCATCAGCAGTAAAACTGGGTTCAACATCAAACATAAAACATGTGAACACTTCAAACGCATTAGTTAAAACAAACTTAATTGCCCTTATCGATTCATACATGATTTTTAAACAAATCACAAAGAAACAGTTTAGATATAATATTTTTCCCTTAGTTAAAGTGGAGCAAAACTCAACACCCCAACGTCGAAAACATATAAGGCTCGATGCGGAGCAAGACTCAACGCACCAGCATATAACCTCTATGTGCACATAGGAATATGGCGGGTTGCCCAAGTACCTTCTCATGTCCTTGAGTACTGGGTCCCGGGGAAACTCAGATGCCTTATTAGCATTGAGCCTCCTCTAAAACATTTTGTAGGCGGGTTGCCCAAATTCTGGGTCCCGGGGAAACTCACATGCCTTATGAGCATTGAGCCTCTTCTAAAACATTTTCCTTTTTAGAAACAACATTTCATACAAACCGTTCGTATACAAATTGTTCATAAGAATACAGGGCAATTATTATATCAATAACATCTCATAAACATGCTTTTCAATAGCTTTAAGAACATAACGTATGCCTCATAAAGCATTTAATCACAAAATCACATTTCGTTGGAAAACCGAACTATCATGTGCAACAAAATCATTTAAAAGTAAAAGAAGTGTCACTCATAATTCTTTCTAGGTCTTGAATGGATTATAAGCCTTTCCTATCTCCTCTTGGCCTGAAATAGATATTTCCTTTGTTATACTTCTATTCCATTCACAGGAACATAAACAACAATTTATCATATGCTCGGTGTTTATAGCACATCATGTGGTTAAGCTTTCATTAGTTATTCTCAAGCTTAACTCTAAAGCTATAATCACAAGTTGTCCCTTACCCTTCTGCTATACCTTGATTTCCCAAGAACTCTTTACGTGCAGCTCACTTGCTGTTATGTCAACACTTTGAGCCTTAGTTTCTCCTTAACAAAGCTGACTGATACAGCTTTGCTGTTTCTGCTTAATCCCTGCTAAAAATGCATTTCCAGCCCATATTAAGACTTCTTCTCTTCTACGAACTTGTAAAGAATTAAGTCCCACAGCTTACCTCAAAATTTCAAAGCTTAACTCTTTTTCGTTCTCCAGTTATGCCAAAATTACTCCGTGTTGCTCCGGATTGTATAGCAGTTCTGTAGTTGCTGCTTTTACCTAAAGATTCATGTGATAAGCTTCGGTTTCAGCTCAACCATCCTTATAAGACTTGTTAGGAATTATGTTAACTTACTAACCTCAAAATTTTAGCCCCAAACTTGATTTTCTTGAGTCGTTCTACTCCAAATATCAACCATTGTTCAGTCTGTGCGTCTACGATCAATCCTTTGTTCCAGCTCGGATTTGAGTACCAAAACGGGTAGAATTTTGCCCAAAAACTATAAGAACACCTTCCTCTTCCTTCTCTGGTGGTTCCTCTGAAAGATGGAATCGACTTAAGCTCTCGAAAATGTCTGAAAGTGATTAAACTTACCTATATATACTGCCGACTTATCCCTCATAAGTAACGAGATGATAATGCCGACTTACCCCTCACCTTAGATTGGCGCTGGTCTTTCCTTCGACGCAAGGCACTCATGTCTATGTTCTCCTCCAGCGTCTTCAGCAACTAGTCATTCTCAGCGCATAATGTTCTCGGCGCCTCCTACCTTCGACGCATACAACATATTCATTCACATCACTAGCTTCATCGCGTCAAGACCGTTCTATCTTGGACGCAATGTGACTTCAGCGCATGGCTATCTTCGACCCATGGTAACTTCAATGCATGGCTGTCTTTGACACATGGTGACTTCAACGCATGGTTCAAGCATATTTCTTTCTCCAACAATGATCCCTTATTCTTCGATGCGGTGACTGCTTCAGCTCACACCCTTCATGATTCAATCAATAACGCATGGTTTCTCAAATAATTCAACTTCCCACTACATTCACCAACGCATGGTCTTTGCCAACCATTAACCAAAATCTAACTCTACTTCTCGGCTACTTCTCCTCTAGCAACGCATAGCCTCAATCGCATGGCTCTCCCCAACACTTGGTTTTACAAGTCAGTGCTTATAAACGACCAAGACGACCTCTCCATTTTCGACCCTTAGAGTCATCTCACCAACATCCAATTGCTTCCAGGAACTAATTCCCTGTAAATAACAAAAAATATGTGGTTAGTGGCTCATGAATCTATTATCTAGGCAGACTCATCATTTTTCACCAAACAAATAAATCATATTTACCTTTGACAAGTAAATCATATTTACCTTCTTTGGCTTTCTTCTTCTCAGCCAAATACTTTGGGCAATTCCTCTTCCAATGCCCATCCTGGTTGCAATAGAAACATATTCCCTTTGCAGATTTAACTTTCTTCCCTTTCTGAGCGGCAGTGGGAAGGATAATTTTATTCCCTTTTCCACCCTTGTTCTTCTTCCATTTTTTAGTGTTGGAAGAAGAAGCTCCATTTTTCCCACTAAAGGTCGAACCTTTGTGGAAATTCTTGTTAGAAGTTACAACATTTGCTTCTCCCTTTTGTCCCTCTTATGAACAACGATATATTTGTTTGTCCATTGAATAACCATACAATGCAAGTCAATCCTTCATAGGGTGTTCTTAATTATAGTTGGGTCAAGTTACCATTTTACCCTTGTAATTACCTCTTGCACCTCAAATACCTCTGATCCTATAATGAACAATATTGTTTATGGTCCAACCATAAACAAAGTCCCTCTCAAATCAATGAGAGGGTGAAACCTCATTGTTTAAGTCCTAGAATCAGTACGTAAGGGTGACCTATCTACTTTCTCTAGAGTAAAGAAGGAGTGAATTCCATCTTGTAAATTTAAGTTTCTAGCTCCTCATTCGGTATCACTTCCAAAATGGTAGGCATATTGAGTTAGCAGCTAAGGCCACTATCACTCATTCAAATCAAAGAACAATTCTCATGAACAGGAGTTCATAATTCACTCAAGATTGAGATCAGGTTACATGGTTCTCATGTGAAAAATTCTTCAATTAACAGAGTTATAAAGAGAGATTTAATTTCGTGGTTCAGTCTTATATAGACTCATTGTATAAGATACCCCCACTTACATGTCATTACACGAACAATTTTAGATCAAATTGTTTGTAATACTTACAACATTTGTAACACTTACAAAGTGGTTGTATCCATATTGTTACCAGGATGAGGCACCCAATCTCACCCATATACTTTAGACTTTTTAGGTTATTTCTTGAACATGATCCACTAATATGTCAACCACATATCATTCAAGATACACTAAATAACCTAGGATTTTAATTTATTGGATTTTGAGTTATGCAAACAAATAACAATTAAAAAATACTTTATATATTAATTTATTTACAAATTTACACAAACTACACGATTTCGGACATCCAACAGGAGTGTGATAGAAAAATGGGTTCCAAAGATCTCCTAAAAAAGTAGTCAATAATCAAAATGACTTGGTTAAGAATATGGGGTATTCCAGAAGAAATCCTAAATATGAGTACTCATAAGAATATCGAAGAAAATGAGATCTCAATAAATTATGTCATAACATGAAAGAGATGGAACCAAATTTATATAAGTTGATAACATACAATGTTGCTTTTGATATTATTTATAATAATGAGTATTATGTGCTTAGATCTATTGAAAAATGTCGACATAGAAAAGATTGATTTATGTGGAAAGAAAAAATATAATAGAAATCAACTCATTTTTCAATTGTGAGGATTAATAGTTCAGACATTAGAGAATGTTAAATACATAGGATACAATTGAGTATTTGTAAGAGAAATAAATAAAATAAGGTCACAAGATACAGAGCAAGATCGATTCCACAATAGCTCCACAAAGAATGTGGGTATTGGTTATGAGGAAACATGTTCTCTGATGGTAGATACAATACCATGAAATATCTAATTTATATGACTATGTATGAATAGATTAACATAAATTTTAAGGATGTAGTTATACCACATTCATATGAATCTCTTAATAAATGATATTTAATTTATGAAAATTCCTGAAGGATTAAATGTACCAGAATCATATAATTCAATATTAGAGAATTATATAGAGATCATAGTCAAGATTTACTATATATGTATGCATTGATGATTTGAATATATAATGAAAACTCCTTGAGAGATTTCAAAGACAATAATGTTTTTTTTTTTTTTTTTTCTAAAGAAAGAAATTGAAATGAAAGTTCTAAAAAACAAAGTTTTGCCTTAGTTTACAAATAAAACATAAAACATATGAGATTGCATCAACTTATACAATATCTAATATGGATTGGTTACATCATTGAACACTCCTATAATGATTTTGAAAAAGATATATAATCCAATCTAAGGATATGGTAATAAAGAACTTTAGGTCTTAAAGAACCATAATTTTTTAGAAGTAAGTGCATTTAATATTTTTTAGTTATATGCCACCTATTGTAGTATTTTTAATAATTTTGCTATATAGATATAATATTCCTCCAAAAGAAAGATATTTGAGTAGTGTTGAACATGTATTATGTTTTGTTTGAAAATTAGTTTATATTAATTTATTTTCTTTACAATAAATCTAATTATAATCAAGTTGGTTATCAAAATGCAAACTATTTATTTAACCCATAAGAGCTAGATTTTAAACAGGTTAATTAGGAGAAGAATTTTTATATTATGACAGTCTATGAAACAAATTATAACAATTACTGAAATTCTGACGATTCATGAGGCCAGCCAAGAATGTTATTATATGAAGATAACATCACAATTGAACTTCTACATTCATGACCTTAAGGAAAATGGTGTGACATCATGATCCAACAAATTTCTTTAAAAGATGGTTTGGCAGACTTATTATGAAGATGTTATCTACAACAACATTTGAGATGTTAGTACACAATATTTGAATGTGACGACTATGAGATGTCAAGTGATACTTCCATGAGGGGGAGTAAACTTACTATACTTTTTTTTTTACTTGACTATGGTTTTTTCCACTAGGTTTTTCTAGCAAAGTTTTTGACGAGGCAGTCATTAAAATATATAAAATAATGTACTATTTTTTCATTACTAGGATTTTTTTCCCATTGAGTTTTTTTTAGTAAGGTTTTAACGAGACATTTATTTTATATAATATGGATATCTAAGGGGGTGTATTATAAATGTAATAGATATTACAAATATACTATTTAGTGTAGATATCCATAACCTACATAGATTACCAAATATCATAAATCTCCCATTGAATTCTATATTGTAACATACACTATTTCATGTACTATGAATAAGTTAATACACACAAACAATTGAATTGAATTGTTTTCTTTTCTTTCTAATTCTTTCTACTTCGTCATTTACTTTGCTTTTTTTTTTTTTTTTTTTTTTTTTTTTTTTTTTTTTTTT
>QLSR01000147.1:350699-363761 GCA_031780015.1 Citrullus colocynthis
CTTTGCTTTTTTTTTTTTTTTTTTTTTATTCTTGTTTTGTTCTTGTACTAGTATTATTTTACAACAAGTAAACATTTTTGCTATAATTGCTTGTTGTAGGTAGTTTTACAATGTAATTACCTAGACGACTTAATTATGTGACAAAGTATGACAAATAGCAGAGTAATCTTGCTACTATGATCTACTGAGATTCAGTTCTTCCTCACTTCGATTCGTCCATCCCCACAAACAACTCATTTATAAAATACAATGTAACTACTAAATCAAGCCATTTTTGTGCTCGACCCAAACCCTTTTATAGTTGAATGAAAAAAGCCCAATAACTCTAAAGCCCAAAAATTACAAGTCTTAGCCACACCTCACGTGAAGAAGTTGACGTTTTAAAAAAAAAAAAGAATCAGAACCCTAAAATCTAAGTCTTCACCATAACAGAGCGCGGCGGCGGCAGCGGCAGCAGCAACAACTCCTCCCTCCTTCAGTCTTCAAATCGAGTCTTTAGTTTACGCAGCAGCAGCAACACCCCTTCACGCCATTCTCTTATTCCTCACCTTCACGCCATTTTTAAAGTATGAAAGACGTATACATTTTGATTGCTTATCCTTGATTTTGTTATTTTTTTAAAAAAATATTTTTCTTTTGTTGTTTGAATATGTTTTTAATTTGAAGATGGTGTTTCTTGGATGAATTGCATGCTGTTGGATTACAAGTTTATTTGTTACATTATTGCTATTTGCCCTAAATTCCACTTCTTTAGATTAGTTTGTTTCTCCTGTGGTTCTCCCTAAATTCTATGGATTAGTTTGTTTCTCAACGTTTAAACCTTTTACATGTAAATAGTATTGTCTTCTTATAAATAATATCATTTCTAAGTAATTCTCATCTGTAATGACTGTGATCTGGAATTTGTATTGCTTGCTTTAGTATGTTGATTGTTGTTTATTCCTACTTATCTGAAAATTGAATCTGCTCACTGCCCAATGATGGAAAAACTCATTCTAAAGATGTTAATAAGTTGATTCTTATCAAAAGCCTTTGCCCTCAACCACAACTCTTTCTTTGCCTCTAAATAAATAAATAAATAAAACAACTCTATCTCTCTCTCTCTCTCTCTCAACGTCAAATAACGTGTAAATTATTATAGTGGTTGCTGCTGTGTAGAGGTAGTGATGAAAATCAATTTTGGCTGAGGGCATCTTGTACAACGCGTTTGCTCTTAAAGCTGCAATGGGTTTTTTTTACTGGCTTTTTCTCAGTTTCCACGATTTAGATTTGAAGTGATGATTAGTCTAAAATTAAATAACTACCCGCTATACCTTTTTATTTATTTATTTATTTTTTTAAGAGTTAAGTTGTTTTTCAGGGTGGATGCTATATAATGAAAAATCATGGAACATTGTGTTTTGAACTTCAAGGAACTTGTGAAATAGTTTATTTTTTTAGACCATCTCATTTTGATAAACTTTTAATTTAATATAATTATGTTAATATTCAAATTTTTGGACATTTATGAAATTAGAATCTTGAAGGAATGACCTATTTATCAAATTTTTTGTTTAGACATTACTTTGGTTTCCCCACTATTTTAAGCTTAGAAGCCTAGGTTGAGACTCAGTCGCGGCCCATAACTATGAATTTGGCCTTTAGTTGTATGTTACGATGCTTGGGCTTCTCAACAGATTTCAGCACCGCCTGCCTCGCAGTTCATGGTGAAATCATCCATACCAGATCCTGGACTTCAGAGGTCTATAAAATCCTCGGTATGCTTCTGTGCGCTGATTCTTCTTCCTTCGCCGTCTTCTTCCTCTTTTGGCTGTGAATTCTTAGGCTTTTCTTGTCTTGATTGATATCAATAACTTCAATTTTGCCCAATGATGGAAAATCACTATGAATTGAACGGTTGCAGATGGCTTTGCTTTGTTTTGTCATTAGCCTTTTCTTATCTCTACCTCCATCATCACCTCCTCTTTCATTCAGTCCATATATGTAATCACACACACATCACTGGTTGTAAAGGCTTTTGATGAACGAACACCGTTTGCTTTATACCGTGTATGATTCTATTAAAGCTATGAGATCTGAGGGCTTTGCTTCTTTAGTTATTTTGTTGTAGGTTTTATTGTTCATTGTTTGTGTATTGCGTGTTTTCTTGGATTTGGGGCAGTTTCTAACTGCAATTCTTATGAACATGCAGCCTATGAAGCAGATAATTCCACCCGTTTGACTAGTTGTTGTTATTGGGTTGTGTGTATTTGTTCGAATTGATACGTTAGTGTCTATTGTCTCTTTGACTTTGACAGGAGGCACTTTAGTAATTAGTATTATTATTTAATAATTGTTTTGTAATACGTAGTTTTTAAAATTTCATGGTTAAGTCACTTATTGAGATGATTCCTTTCAATTGTATTTCGAGAAAAAAATTAATGATTCCCATGATATTTGGTCATTTTGTTTGAAAATTCATGCTTTGCTTTGACTATTACATCTGCCCGATGATGGAATACTCTGATTAGAGCAGTTACTAATGATCTTTATTACAAGCCTTTGCCATTAACCAACTCACACATGATCTCTCTGTCTCTGTCTCTGTCTCTGTCTCTCTCTATCTCTCTCTCTCTATTTATATAGCCATCTGATAATCCATCCATCTGCTTTCTTTTTTTCTTTTTCTTTTTTTTAATGAGTGGTTAAGGATGTGTAGAGGCTAGTAATGAAAATCAACTGTATATCTAGCAATGATAAATTATGTTAATGAGATCTGAGGGCATCTTGAAAATGGTTAATTTTTCATGAAACTGCAACTGCTGTCCTTGTTAGATCTTACAATGGTGTGTTTGTGAATTGTGTTTATCAAGTAGAAACACTGTTTTGAAAAGTATTTTAAATGACTTTGTGATGTTTGTATTTTAAATTTGATCTTAAAACTTAAAGACAACTTTTAATTTATCAAAGTAATCAATTTTATTCAAAAGGGCCACACCTGTTGACCTTGTTAGATCTTATAATTGAAACATGTGACGTTTGTTTTAATTTCTTGTATTATGGAGAAGAAAGCTATTTCATTGATGGGAATGTTGTTGAAGTGTTATTAGGATTTAAGGGTATAGTAGTAATTACGGAAGGGAGTTGTTGAACTTTGTTATAAATAGAGAGAATGAGGAAGGAGGGGTTAGACATTATTTTGGTGAGTGAATTAGGATTTGAGAGTAATCTTGATAAGGGAGGATCAAAGTACCTTGACACACTTGGTTTATTTCATAGTTTTGATACTTTTATATTCCAATACATATGAGTTTTCTCATTCATTTTAAAATGTTTCAATACTGTTGTAATCATCCATGGTTCAGGTAAATGAACAAAAAAAGGAGTGAAAGTCTTTCCTTCTGTGGGATAGTTTTTAAACAATTATTGGGATTATAATGTTTCCTTTTATTCATTGTATAGATAATAAATTAGAAGGATGACAATGATTAATATTGAAAATGATAAAGGGAAAGATTAATTATATTATTTAGAGTTTATATTAAAAACAATACTTGAAATGTGCATAGTAACATCATTTATAGTTTACGTTTTAATTAACATGAACAAAGTTTATTCACAAGTTTCCTCTAGCATCCTAAAATTACCCTTGCCCAATGATGGAAAAACTCATGCTGTGGAGCGATTGCATTGATTTCTAATACTAGCTTTTGCCCTCAACCACAACAATCTCTCTCTCTCTCTCTCTCTCTCTCTGCAAACACACACATACATATATATATATATATAACCCTTTTTCATTTCCCATCTCTTCTATTATTGTGGTTAGAGATGAGTAGAGGCTAGTATCGAAATCTCATGCAAATATTGTCAATGAGGAACTAAGCTATGAGATCTGAGGGTACTGTGCAAAACTGTCATCATTTTTCCTTCTTAAGGATGCATGTGAATTTTGATACCATTTTCACCTTGAAGTAATTAATCTAGCTTTGGATTAGTGTTTGGTTTAAATGTATTACATGTTATACTAATTGTAGACGCAGTTGTTTTGCTTAGTACTCTCCTGAAAAGGAACATGTGAATTGTATAGTGCCCATTTGATAAAAGAGGTATGCGTCGCCCTTATTTTGTGTTCCTATGCCCTCTGGAGCCCTTGCCTGGTCTTGCTACGATGCTTGGTGTTCTCACAGATTTCAGCGCCACCTATCTTGTGGTTCATGGCGAAATCCACACCAGATCCTGGACTTCAGAGCTCTCTCTAAAATCCTCGGTATGCTTCTGTGCCCTAATTCTTCTTGCTTCATTGTCTTCTTCCCCTTCTGGCTGTGAATTCATAGGCTTTTCTTGTCTTTTCTTTTTACTCTTGATTGATTGATAGCAGTAGCTTCAATTTTGCCCAATGATGGGAAATCATTATGTATTGAATGGTTGCAGATGGCTTTGTTTGTCATTAATTAGCCTTTACTTATCTCCACCTCCACCGTCACCTCCTCTTTCATTCAGTCCATACAGCAATCACACTCATCACTGTTGGTAAAGGCTTTTGATGAACGGGCGTCGTTTGCTTTATACCACGTATGATTCTCTTAAAGCTATGAGATCAGAGGGCTTGGCTTCTATACTTTTTTGTTATACTTCTATTGCTTGTTTCCTTGGTCCAGTTGTAGAGTGTGATGATAGTTTCGCTGAATTTGGGGCAGTTTGTCACTGCAATCTTATGAAAATGAAGCCTAGGAAGTAGATAATTCCACCCGCTTGAACTCCTTGTTATTGGGTTGTGTGTATTTGTTAAAATTAATACATCAGTGTCTTTGTTGTGTTTAATTGATATCTTTGTTTCCTTGTTTGGTTCTTTTTGTTCTTCCAGGCTTTGCTTCCCTTACTTTTGTTTGAACCTACAACTACAACAAAACTTTATTTTTTTATTTTTATTATTTTTTTTCTCGGATTGTGATCTCAAGTTGTATAAGAAAATTTCTTTTGCCAAATTCATCTTTAAGAACCTTTTCCTTTTGTCTTAATTCTCTAGGCTCTTTGTTTCAGTCAGATCTTATTCAGATATGTGTTTTACAGAATAAAGAACATTTGGACCTCATTACTAGAGCTGTTTAAACCATTCGATGGCTTGAAAAACCCGATCAACCTAATCCATATGGTTTGGGTTGGGTTATCAACTCATTTGAGTTGGGTTCGATTCAAATAAATGAATGTTTCATGGTTGAGTTGGTTCATGGGTTCACCTAAAATAACCTAAACTAACCCAAAGCTCCCAAACCAACCACAATCTCTTTCTCTCTCTCTCTCCCTGCAAACACACACATACGTACATATATATATATAACCCTTTTTCATTTCTGGTTTCCCATCTATGCTATTATTGTGGTTAGAGATGAGTAGAGGCTAGTGTCTGAATCCAATGGGAATATTGTCAATGAGGAACTAAGCTATGAGATCTGAGGGTATTGTGACAGTTGTACAACCTATAAAACAGATCTTGTTCAAGTAAGGTCGCTCATTTTTGCTTCTTAAGGATGCACATGAATTTTGAACTATTTTCAGCTTGAAGTACTTAATTTAGCTTTGAATTAGTGTTTAGTTTAAATGTATTACGTTGTTATACTAACTGTAGATGCAGTTTGCTTAGTGCTCTCCTGAAAAGGAACGTTCTATGCCCTTTGGAGCCCTTGCCGGGTCTTGCTACAATGCTTAGGCTTCTCAACAGATTTCAGTGCCGCCTATCTTGTGGTTCATGGCGAAATCCACACCAGATCCTGGACTTCAGAGCTCTCTATGAAATCCTGGGTATGCTTATGTGCCCTAATTCTTCTTGCTTCATCGTTTTCTTCCCCTTCTGGCCATGAATTCTTGAGCTTTTCTTGTCTTTTCTTTTGTACTCTTGATTGATTGATATCAATAGCTTCAATTTCGCCCAATGATGGAAAATCATTATGCATTGAATGGTTGCAGATGGCTTTGTTCGTCATTAATTAGCCTTTACTTATCTCCACATCCACATCCACCTCCACCATCATCTGCTCTTTCATTCCGTCCATACATCTAATCGCACACACATCACTGTTGGTAAAGGCTTTTGATGAACGAGTCATTTGCTTTATGCCGTGTATGATTCTATTAAAGCTATGAGATCTGAGGGCTTAACTTCTATACTGTTTTGTTCCTCTTCTATTGTTTGTATTCTTGGTCCAGTTGTAGAATGCGATGATAGTTCCAGGAATTTCTTACTGCAATACTTATGAAAATGAAGGCCAGGAAGTAGATAATTCCACCCGTTTGAACTCCTTGTTATTGGTGGGTTGTGTGTATTTGTTTAAATTAATACATTAGTGTCTGTGTGTTTAATTGATACCTTTGTTTCTTGTTTGGTTCTTTCTGTTCTTTCAAGCTTTGCTTCCATTACTATTGTTTGAACCTTCAACTACAATAGAATTTTATTTATTTAGTTATTTTTTTCCGGTTTGTTATTTCAAGTTGTATAAGCAAATTTCTTTTAGCGAATTCATCTTTAAGATCCTTTCCCTTTTGTCTTAATCTTCTGGGCTCTATGTTTCTGTCAGATCTTTTTCAGATATGTGTTCTTCAGAATAAAGAACATTTGGATCTCATTACTAGAGGTCTTCAAACAATTCAATGGCTCGAAACACTTGATTAACCCAATCCGTATGGTTTGGGTTGGGTTGGATTCAAGTAAATGAAAATTTTATGGTTTGGCTGGTTTGTTCACCTAAAATAACCTAAACTAACCCCAAGTTGTTATTAATTTGAAAATGCATATTTTTTATACTTGTTATCTTTGCTCAAACTCTTGATGCTTGATTGTGGCCTGAGTTCTTTGAGATCTTTTAAGGGCATTTTCTTTTTGGTTAAATTATACAACTTACCCCTGGAACTTTGAACTTTGAGGTGGAGTTGTAGATAAAGTTTGGCCCTAGCTCTTGAACATTGCAATTGTTACGAAAAAATTCTTAGAGAGCTTTCCTTGAAAATGAAGGACGAAAATTGACGGGAAGATAATGTGTAAAAATAACAAAGACAATCGAGGTGTGCGTAAGCTGGCCTCACTGATATTAAAAAAATATATATATATATTTTGACATCATTTATTCTTCAATTTGAGCCATATAGAATATTTAAGATTGTTCTAACTTGAGATATGGTTGACATTATTTACAACATTCTCACAATTAATTTTTGCACACCAATGTACCAGGTTGTAAATGTTATGTGTGCCTTCAACTTTTACATGTTAGTAGTCACCTTGATTTTCATCCATCAGTCACCCACACATTTCTAAGGGTTTCTTTGTTGAAGGGTTAATTTGAAAGGAAAAATAACATTTTTGGTCCCTGAATTTTTAGTGATAGATTCATTTGGTCCTTGGGTTGTTAAAATGAACCCTTTTAGTCTCTGAGTTTTGGGAAATAGATTTAAATGATCTCTCATGTTATCTTTTCATTTAACGTTAAAATGTTTTAATATTGACGTGACATTTAAAATGAAAAATAGAACTTCTCATCTTTCCATTCTCTCATCTTTTATTGCATCTCCCTTTCTCTTTCTCCTTCGTGGTTCCTCCATCTCTATCGCGTACCCACTTGTTCAGTTGTTCCATTTCCATTTTGGTCGGTGGCAAACCCCCATCACTTCAACAACATAACCGAACTCACGGGAGGAGAAGATATGGATGAAAAAGAAAATCTTTGAGATCTTCTCATGATAGCAGAAGTGTGGTTCACTGACGATATCATGTAGACTGGCGAATATTCTGCGTTACTCCAACATTAACCCAAAATTGGTTACAACTTACAAAACCCTTTTATTTATGAAGAATTGAAACTTCCTTTTTTATCTAGGTGAAGTTTTTTCTTTCTTGAACAAGGGTTGGATGAGAAATTGTAGTTTAGACTTTTTAACATTGAAGTTGTCTAGATGGGGTTTTCTAATTAATCCAAATCAGTGAAATTCTTTTGGGAGATGGAGGAACCACGAAGGAGAAAGGGAGATGCAGGAGAGCGAATGGAAAGGTTGAGAAGTTTTATTTTATTTTATTTTATTGTAAATGTCACATCAATATTAAAAATATTTTTAAAAAGTTACATTCTAGCGGTGTAAATGAAGATTATTTTTCCAATTTGAAATCTGCCAAGTTCTATGGATTATGTAATTTAGACTGTTTTATAAATACTTTTTCCTGGTGATGGAAACATAGTCAATGGAGCAGTTGCAAATGACTTTTGTTTGGTCCTAAAAGTGTTACCTGTTGCAATTATTTTTTTTTCCTACACGTGTACACACATATATACTCATTATAAACAATCATAGTTGGTATGGGCATTTGATGAACGCCATTTGCTTCAAGCCGTGTATGATTGAATTTGGGCTATGAGATCTGAGGGCTTTAAATTTTTATGAATTTTCCGATGGAGCGCAATACTATAAGTTTCTCCTGGACCTTGGCATGCAAGAAAGCTAGTGCCCCCTTCTTGTCTAGTTTATTTTGTTCTACGCAGTCCGGAGCATATGGTGTTGGTTAATTATATTACGGTTCATCCACTATGTACATCTGTGTGAAATGTGATGAAAAGCACTTGGCTTAGAGCAGTTTCTCACAACTGTGTACATTTGCGTGAAATGTGTTGATAATTGTAATTATTTGTTTTTGGCACATCATACAGATGGAAGTGTCTTTGCTCTGTTTTGGTCCTTGAGAACTTACTGAGCTTGGAATGTTGATTTATTGTTTGGTTGTGTCATTCTTTTCACTACTGCATTGGTCCTAGTGTCTCGCATGCAATTCTTGAGCTTAATTGTTGACTGTTTATTCAAAGTTTTCAGTATCTAATAGGTTTTCTAACGTGTACGATAAGGTCATAACTTTTTAATTTGGTATTTAATAAATGTCTAAAATTTTAAAAATGTTTAATAGGCCCTTGACTAATAGAGAGATGTTAGATGTGGCAGTCTTCTCTCCTTTCTTTGAGATAAGCTTGTAGTTTTAAGGATGGAGGCTAGGATTTAGTCCCTTATCGGTTGGTCACTTGAAGTGCTTCTTGAAAAAGTCCTTTGATTCCCAAGTGGCCTCGCTATCTTACTGGTTCTTCCACTTCCCGAAACACTCACTCCATCTCAATCCAAAAATACCTTAAGGCATGTCAGCAACTCAAAATTCTTCTCTCTGAGCTTCCTTCTCAGAACCCTTCATAAGACCCTCCATTGGCCCAAACTTTCCATACGCTGCCAAGTGAGAACTACCCTTTTTATCACCTCTCATACGTATGCATGATAACAGGACTTGCAGTTTTTTTTTTCTTTGCCATAGACTATATAGTTCTACTTTGTTTTGATCTACGATCTTTTATTAATGTCTATTGAAAAAATTACACTTTTAGTCCTTAAAATTTAAACTTATGTTTATTTGGTCTTTGAAGTTTCAAAATCAAGCATACGTATGAGATGATGTGGCAGGTTAGTTGACCATTATCTAACCTGGCAGAAAGATGTTGTGGCAGTTTTGAATGAATTAAAAAAGATATGGAATTTATATTATTTATTGCTCTTATATGTCAGCTTTTTCTTTCTCCTCATTTATCTCGTCCATGCTCCCTCTATTCTCTGTCTTCTCCTCCTTCAGCACATCTTCTCGTTATTGTGGTGGTGATCATATTTCCCATCCTAAGCATCTGCTTCACTTACAAAAAAATTTCATAAATTTCCCTCCCATATCTTGTTCCCCACTCTTCTTTCTTTTTCCAAGACTATGTTTCATCCACTCTAACCCACGCTCTTTCAACCAGCCAAGACAACTCAAACTAATCAAATAATATGCGAATGAAATAGAGTCCAATTTTTAAATCCAACTTCAGATTGACATAGTTTGCTTAATATTATGTTTAAGTAAAATTATTGAAACAAAATTACAGAGTCAATCGCATAATTGTAGTTAGTAAAGGATGAACAATTTTGATCAATCCGTTTACAATGGTGAAGTAGCCAACCAAATTTTGATGTTAGCATTCTTGTGATCATTTTTAGTAACATATGAAACAATTGGTATTACTCTAGATCAATGTTGTGGAGAGGATATAAGCCTCGAGGGAGACGCTGGGACGAGGATGGCAGCGATATTTGTCATGGGGGGAAGATAATAGGAAAAAAAAGAGAAAAGAAGCGGGCAGAAGGCAAAAAAGGGAGGGAGAATTAAAAAAACCCTACAGAAAAATGAATAATATAAAATTAATATTCAATTGCCTAGTCGTTCAAAAATGCCACATCAACCGAACACATTATTAATGGACAGCCACATCCGCTTTTCATTAAGTCAACTAATGGCCCATTAAAACTATATTTCAAACTTCAAGTATTGCTTTTGAAACTTTAGAGAATAGATAGATACTATCTCTAAGTCTCATGGATTAAAAGTATAATTTATCATTGAAGTATGTTGGTAGTTGCAATTAGACCCTTAAACTTTCAATTTTAAAATGACATATAAAAGATGTCGGACAGTAGAAAATCTGCACAATAACCTCTCGGGTTTGTGGTGTGGTGTCGCACACTTTTGCTCTGAATTTTTAAGCCTTCTTTTCACTTATTCTTTGCCCTAGGTCAAAGTTTGACCTTTTCTTAGGGGTATTTTGGTCATTTTACTCCAAAATTTGGCCCGTTCTACTCCAATTGCTTGTTTCCTACAAAATAAATATACATAACATCAAATAACTCTTTGGAGCAATAAAACTAAACAAATTCTAAAACCTAATAAAGCACATTTTAGATGCTTTTCAGGTGGACCTAGGGGTCAGAATCTAAGCGGGATTAGGGAATACAAATTTGGGCCAGCCAAGTGGGCCTTCAGAAATGGACAGAGGCTCGCCTCAACCAGGTAGGTTAGGTCATTTGGCTCAACATCTTTCCTTTCCGTAATCTCTTCCTCCCTCAATCGATTGACCCATTTCTTATACTCCTCTTGCCCTCACGTGACTATCATTATTCTAATTTACCCTTCACATTTTGCCCTCCTGAGCTCATGATTCTTGGTTCAAAAATGACCCATAACACTGTTGACTAAGAAATTTAAAAAATTCACAAACTGCCACATCATTAATTTTAATTAACGACTGATAAATTTGAGACCAATTACAAAGTTAATGTGTCCTCAAATTAAAATTAAAGACGTGAAAATTGGCAAATCAAGTGACGCCACTTGTCCAAACATTGTCCATTGGGCAATGTTAGCTTGTCCAATCAAATTATGCTACATGGCAATTGGGCCCGAAGCTAGGTTAGCCCGAGCTTATTAAAAATAATTTGGGTCAAATTTGAATAAAATTCGATTAAATATAAATTAAATTAAGGCTAAGTTGGGCCCAAAGTCAACTAATCTAAGCCCATATAAGACCTCTCAAAACTCTATAAATAGGGGACATCCATCATTTGAAGTATTCAAAAGTTCAACATTCTGAATTCAAAAGATTCAAATACTAGAGGACTTCAACAAATTGAGCATCTCTTCTTCAAAAAATTGAGCATCTCTTCTCCAACGAATTGATCACATATTCTTCAACAAATTGAGCATCTCTTTCCTACAAATTGATCATCTCTGTCTCTTCTTCAACAGATTGTTCGTCTCTTATTTACCAAATTGATCTTCACTTCGCCGTCTACAAATTGAAGACTGATCTCCCCTGATTGAGAACAAGCTCGCCAATTCACATATCAAAGTCAATAGATCCACAAGCCAAAATGAATCCAAACTGGTCAACAAACCAAAAGGCAATCCAAACTAATCAACAAGCTAGAGATCAATCCAAACGATCAACAAGCTAGAGACCGATCCAAGATGATCAACAGCCAAAGACGATCCAAGTTGATCAACGAGTCAAAGGCCTATCATCCAAGAAGATTAACACGACCAAAGGCTGATTCACCAAGAAGATCATCAAGCCAAAGGCTGATCATCCAAGAAGATCAATAAGTCCAACCACTGATCCTCTACGAAGATCGTCAAGTTAAAGGCCGATCATCCAAGAAGATCAACAAGCTTAAGGATTAAAGTTTAGCATTCAAGGAAAAGAATCAAAAGATAACAATTAGAGATTGTAATATTTATACTACAAATCAATAAAATCAAGTTCGTTTCCATGAATTAAATTTCATTTATCGAAATTTCATGTGAACAAACACAATTCATCATATCGATGATGTTTTTGTTTTCTATTAGAAAAAAAAAAAAAAAAACAAGAAAGGATAAAAAGGGCTTTAAACACCTCTGAAAGATCAATTAATTGATTAATTGTTAAATTAATTTATATTTTGATATTGTTAAATTAATTAATAATTAA
This sequence comes from Citrullus colocynthis, assembly GCA_031780015.1. Lineage (NCBI taxonomy): Eukaryota > Viridiplantae > Streptophyta > Magnoliopsida > Cucurbitales > Cucurbitaceae > Citrullus > Citrullus colocynthis. Next base: position 363,035 of record QLSR01000147.1, read on the forward strand.
TGAGGAGACAGTTTTTATAACTGTTGCCTCATGGTCTTGTGAACCGCTTTTCGACGTGGATTAAGGAGAGAGCCGTGAATAAAAGAAAAGAATCACGGCAGAAGAGACGAAGGTTGATTGTTCAGTTTTATGCTTCTCTCTCCCAAAAACAAGATTCTCAATCTCTTCTATTTTGCACACCTTGGAAGAATTTAGGTTGTGAAAAAGGAGGAATTACCCTAGTAATAATTCTCTATTGATTGCTCTTCTTACTCGGATTTTCTATTTGATTCCGCTACAAGTTTTAAGAGATATGCGTTATCTACATTACAAATTCCAATATTGGTACCAGAGCCAGGTTTCAATGGCTCTAGCATGGTTTACCTAAACTATTTCTAAGGTATGAATGCTTAGAACTCTTTAATGCGCCTTTTAGAATATCCATCGAAATGTAATGGAAATTTTTCATACGAATAGGGTTTAGAAACTCCTTGCAAAGTTTCATGCTTTTTGTCGAGTATTTTATGAGTATTTTTTTTTCTTTTTTGGCATGTTAGGTCCATTAATTATTTTGACTTCTGATAACTTTAAGTGTACTGTATTTTTTTATTGATTAAATTACATGATTTTAAAGTACGTTTGAAGAGCTTTCTGTTGATATATTATATGCTTAATTTGGTTAAGTATCGAAGAAGTTATGACCTTTTTAATTTCTAGAAGCATTTTTTTTTTTTTTTTTTTTTTTTTT
>QLSR01000147.1:364413-380609 GCA_031780015.1 Citrullus colocynthis
TATTTTTTTTTTTTTTTTTTTTTTTTTTTTGCGCGTAGTACAACTACATATATATATAGTTAATTATTTGGATCCGCGGCCAAGATGCATTTTCTTTAATGAAATCGTTTGAGGAAATTCAAATTGAAAGCAAATATTAAGTGCTACGACTGCCAGAAAAGGATCATTGTGCTCGTGAGTGTACTGAACCTAGAAGGTACAAACTTTCAAAATATTTAAGATTCATCTTTTTATTTATGAAAGTTGTGTTTTCAGTTCTGCTTTCTTGATTGACTCTCAATCCTTTGTGGACTGTAGACTCAGAGCCACAGAGCACATAGCTACATAACGTGGAGTATATGTGGAATTTTGTCGAATTCCATTAGGAGCAAAGTGGCTTTACGTTGGAAACAATTCATGAGTATGCACCTGATATCCAACGAAATTTGCTTTCTGTAACAGTCCTTTTAAAACTTGGCTATACTTTTAAATTGTATGGTACTATGTTAACTCTTCAATTAAACAACGTACTTTATGGTTATGGTTTTGTACTACATGATTTCATAGTAATGGATGTTATTGATATGATTTCCTATACATACGATAGTTTCTCCTTTATAATATCATGTTACCAGATTGACATTTAAAGAATACAATAGAAAATAAAAAATAAATAAGATCGACACACAAATTTACATGGTTCACTAACAATGTGTTACCTACATCCATAGGACAGAAGGAGAACAATTTTATTAGAGAGACAAGATTACAGAATGAATAAAACCTATAGAGTTAAAGAGTTTATATAGTACACTTCTTTAAATCCTAGGTGGAGACATAAGATATTTAAATAATTAAATGTATCAAATACCAATTCTAATTAGGTTTAGAATTTAAGGCATTCCAACAAATCTCCACCTTAACTTGAATTCTCTCACAAATAACAGATGTACCGAATGCAACATAAACAACATTGCTAAATGTACTCAGACTTCTCCCTCATGCCTCAGAGTGTCCCAGAAGGGACTATTAACAATTCAAAACATTCAGCAAGTCCAAGCAATGTTGGAACTTGCCATGTGGAACTGGTTTGGTGAGCATGGATTATCAATAGTACCAATTTTCATCACTTTAACCCTTTGCTCATTTCTCAGGAAGTGATATCTTACGTCTATATGTTTGGTCCTTTCATGATGAACTTGATCCTTTGCTAGGCATATTGCGCTCAAATTGTCACAATATACAATAGCCTCATTGTGATGTAAGCCAAGATCACCAACAAGTCCTCTCAACTAGATTCCCTCTTTAGCAGCTTCTGTTAAAGCCATGTACTCCGCTTCAGTAGTAGACAAAGCAATTGTAGGTTGTAAGGTTGCCTTCCAACTAACAACATAACCACCCAGAGTGAACACATAACAAATTATAGACTTCCTATTGTCAATATTTCCAGCATAATCAGAATCAGAATAACCAGTCACCAAACACTTTGTATCATTCCCATAAATGAGACTAATATCAGATGTACCTTTAAGGTAAAGAAAAATCCTTTTAACAACTTGCCAATGTTCCTTTCCAGGTTGACCCATGAACCTGTGACAACATTAATAGCATGGGCAAGATCAGGCCTAGTCCAAACCATAACATACATCAAACTTTCCATTGCACTAGTATATTGAACTCGAGACATATACTCCTTCTCAGCTTTAGCCTGTGGTGAAAACACAGATGACAAACGAGCAGTTGCAGTATTAGGAGTATTTATAGGCTTAGTTGATGACATACCAAATTTGGACAATATCTTCTAAATATAGCATTTCTGTGACAAGAAAAGCTTATTTTAATCTCTGTCCCTATAGATCTCCAGACCCAAAATTTTCTAAGCAATACCTAAATCATTCATATCAAACTCAGCACTGAGAAGATCCTTCAACTTCTAAATATCAGACTTGGACTTTGTAGCTATGAGCATATCATCTACATATAAAAGTAGATAAACCATTGAACCATCTTTAGCTTTGTTGTGATATACACAACAATCATACAGACTCCGGTTATAACCAAGTCCAACTATATAGTTGTCAAACCGCTTGTACCACTTCCTTGGACACTACTTTAGTCCATACAAAGACTTTTTCAACTTGCAAACATAATCTTCTTTACCAGGCACTGAAACCCAACTGGTTGGGTCATATAAATCTCTTCTTCTAGCTCTCCATGTAAGAAAGCTGTCTTCACATCTAGTTGCTCAAGTTCCAAATCCTGATGTGCTACCATAGCTAGTAGCACTCTTATAGAAGTATGTCTGACTACTGGTGAGAAAATCTCATTATAATCAACCCCTTCTCTTTGTGTGAACCCTCTAGCAACAGTCCGAGCTTTATACTTAATACCCTTTGTCAGTGAGATTCCTTCTTTTTTCTTGAAGACCCATTTACAGGTGACAATCTTTCTCTCCTTAGGTTGTTTGACCAATTCCCAAGTCTTATTTTTATCAAGAGATTTCATCTCATCCCCCATAGCAGCAAGCATCTGGGCAGACTCACTACACAAACTGCTTCTTTGTAGGTGGATGGCTCAAGAGGACCCACCTTTTCAGCAACTTGTAGTGCATAATTCACCATATCTTCAAAATCATATCTCTTTAGAGGCCCAACACCAACTTTTCTAGCCTATCACGAGCTAGTAGCATTCTTATAGAAGTATGTTTGTCGACTAGAATTCTCAGGCATAACATTTTCCGAAATTTCAGTCACCTCAGTTTCTGGTAGCACGACAGGTTCTGTAGTAATGTGTTGATCTTTTCCATCTTGGTGTTGTAATTCATTTACAATTGAAATGAGTTGCATCTCCATTTAATCATCAACACTACTACTCTCTCCCACATCAATAGACGTCACAACAAACTTTACATTTGAGTTAAGCATGAAACTCTTATCAAAGATCACATTCCTACTAAGTATAACTCTATTTTCAGAAGGCGACCAAACTCTAAGAATTTAGGCTGTGAAAAAGGAGGAATTATCCTAATGATAACTCTCTATTGATTGCTTTTCTTACTCGGACTTTCTATTTAATTCCAGTGCATGCTTCAAAGGTTAGTGTTATCTACATAAAAAATCACAACAACCAGGTAGGTCTTCTAGTTAGATAAGAAAGCAGAAGAAACAAGAACACAACCAACTTTACATATTCCTTTATACTCATCAGCCAATATAGATAGATACCTGATGAACGAAACTCATGTATAAACCCATTGTGATTTTTGTAGCTAACAAAAATATTATGGTCAAATTCATTTTCATAGGGCGTTTAGTGTGCCATTTTTGAGTTCAATAAAGATCTCATCTAGAGGAAAGAATGTTAAACTTCATAAGATTAAATTAGGAGGGACTAATATCTATGAGCCATACATTAATGTATCGAACTAAAAACGTAATTCCAAGCATCAACGACCTAATGTGAAAAATTAGAGGGATTAGGAGAGATGTAAATACTTTAAACTCTTAAGAGTTTAAGTAAATGAGTGCAAGAATGTCTTAAATAGTCATATATAGATTATTTGACCAAGAAAATAAATGGGGAGAGCAAATATTTTATAATTTTGGGAAAACGATAAATAAAGGGTAAACCAGTAAGAAATTAACTACATCTGCCATTCGCATCAACATCATTCACATTAAAAACGAGAAAAGGTCATATTTGTAGAGTTTTTAGATTTTTGCTAGAATGGTCTTTAAGCTGTTTAATGGAGTTAGGTTGAAGGAAAAGAACATAAACCAGTTTGTAAGCTAGGAAAATAACTGAAGTAGAGTTAAGTATATTATGACTAACTTAATATTACAATACATTTCTTTTTTTTCCTTTTTATCTTTTTTTTCATTCAATAAAAAAGAAAAAAAACATCATTTTTGTTAGAGTTAAGATTTGTGGGTTTCTCAGATTGAGTCCTCAAATCTAACTAATTCTGATGGTGTGACCGAAGTCTTGGTCTCTTCTGAACCATTCTCCAATTTAAAATTTGCAGACTTTGAGATGTTGTAAAGCCCCCAAATTAAACTAAAGTAAAACAACAAAGTCCCTTTTCAATAAAACTTAAACTTCTACCAATTACAAAAGTTGTTGGTTGCGAGAAGTATGATGGGTGCGTCCTATTATGTAACAAGTTCTCTTTAATCCAACCCAAGTATAAGCTAAATGCAAAGTTTTCTTGGTGAGTTTTAAGGTCGAACATAGGAACTTTGACTAATGGTGAATTAAGTGTGAAGAATGATTGATATTCAACTATATCATATGTTAAAAATTGTTGCTTTAGGACTACGAAATGGTATATAAACAATGAAATTGAATGAATGGCATGGCACACAACAGTTTAGCAACAAAGAAAAATATGAATGGAGAAATAGGGTTGGGAAAACTATCATCAGTCCATTGAACTTTTCTTTAGACTTGAATCCATGTTCTTAACGACGCTAAGATCTCAACCTCTCGGTGGATAAGCCACATAAACCATATTTCTATGGTGCTTGTGTCACACTCCTTCCTAGGTACCCTCCTAACCCAGGAGTGAGTGTGAAGACAGCAAACACAGACCCTCTCACGACATCCACTGCCAACCCTAAACCTTAACCATTACCTGATAAACAGTTACACAATATTTTAACAACATAAATAAAACCAGGGTTAAGTTTTACAAGTTTCAAAATACTAGACATTGAAGACGGGCCCAAACGAGAATCTTGTGTAGGCTAAGCACTCCGGACATGCTCGCTACCTGGAAAATAGAGAAACAAGGAAAACATGAGCTAAATTGCTCAGTGAATGACTAGTTTAACGTTTTTCTTAAACAATGTATGCAAAACATAGATTCCAGCCTTAACCAACAATAATGTGCGTAAAGCCATAGCTTAAACATACATAATCATCTATGGAAAAGATACACACAAATTGGTTTACTTGAAAACCTTTCCTTAGTTGAGGCGGAGCGAGACTCAACACTAGTCAACGCCGAAATAACCTTAGTTGGGGCGGAGTAATCTCAACACACCCAACGTCGAAAATCCTTAGCTGTGTGGAGTAATCTCAACACATCAACGTCTATACACATATTTCATAACTAGGGTCACCCGAGTACCTTCTTTGAGTCCTTCAATACAGGGCCCCTTAAACATATTCCTGGCCACTCTCATGCCTTCTCCGAGTCCTTCAGCATTGGGGCCATTTCCATACATAAATTACTCACATGCCTTCTCTGAGTCCTTCAGCATTGGGAGTCATTTAAATAAAATTATAACATAACGTAAATTCATGAGTTTGAAACATTTCATACATCACAACACTATTCACATGCTTAAATGCTTTCATTAATCTTATAATCATAAACCACATGCTTTCCTCAAACTCATTGTATAGCCAATATACTTCAAATACTTCCCATTATATAGCACATGACATACACGTAAAGCTCATGGAAATGTACCATATGATCAAGTTTCAAACATATATTTAAACAAGAAACTATGCTTGAAATAAACTCTTTGAATCGAATGTCACTCACAACTTGTCTTAGGCCTAGAGTGGATTATACACCTTCCCTAGCTCCTCTCGGCCTGAAATAATATATTTCCATTTGTTAGATTTCCTTAACATTTCTTTTACATAAGAAACAAGCTTTAGGTATGCCTAGTATTTATCCTCGAGACCTAACTACCTAAAGAAAACCATCACCGAGACTATATTCCATGAAGAAATGCTCAACCGAGGCTATATTCATTTATAAGTTCATTAATGATCAAGATTTAAGCCATTAGCGAGACTAAATTAGCAAAACAAGCCAAAAACCAGCAGTACCAACGAGACTGTGGAGAAGCGAGACCAGCGAAAGCAGCGAGAGCCATAACCCAGCGAGATTTGTGAGACAATTTTGACCAGCGAGACCAGTGAGACTAGTCTCGCTCTTACACCTTCACGCTTAACTTTTCCAACGAGACTTGCTTCTTTCTGTTGCTATTCTCGCTACCTCCTGGAATTCTAGCTATTAAAAGTCACAGTTCTAGCTCTAATTAGAACTTCTTCCCTTCTACAAACGTATATAGAAATATGTTTTCTAGCTTATCTCAAAATCTCAAAGCTTAACTCCTCTTCATTCGACAAATATTTCCAATTTACTTCACGCTGCTCCAGATCAGTCAAGAAATTCGTACCAGTCGGTTCCACCTAAAATTTAACATGTTTCTCTTCATATTCAGCTCAACCATCCTTCACAAGAGTTGTTAGAAATTGAGTTAACTTACTAATCTCAAAAGTTCAACTTCAAACTCTAACTCTTCCGCTCGATATTCACTAAACACCAAACCTTGTTCAGACTGCACAACTGCAAACAAAGCTTCTATTTCAGCTTCAATTTTACCATGAAACCGGCCAAAACCCTACATGAATTTACCCTAGATCTCTTTTTCTACCATCCCTCGACACCCAGCTGAAGAGTAGAATTGATTTGAGCTTGGAAATGGAAACTTGTCGACAAACTCATCCATTTCACATTTAAACCACCGACTCCCTTCCACTCCCACTTTTCTTTTCTTTCTTCTTTTTTTTTTTTTTATAATTTTCTTTTCTTTCCTTTCTTTTTCTTTCTTTCTTTCTCTTTAATTTAAATAAATAACTAACTAACTAAATAAATAAATCAATAAGTATCCGCTTTTACGCCCCACTTAAATAATCAAGATAAATTTTAACTCGATTCCCTCTTAATGACTTAAATATGCAACTTGCCACAAATTACTTCTGGTTTTCTCCCCTTATTCCTTCGATCTGCAAGAGAAAAACAACTTAGTTCACTTCGGTACTACATACTTATGTTTAACACTTACAAATGAAAGTAGGGTTTACAACTTGCTTGAAGGTTAATGTGCTAATAAGAAGTGTTTTTGTTTAATAAGATTCACAGTTACTTACTCTCTCGAGCAGTTAGCTATAGCTACTCATTTTGATTAGCTAAATGAAAACAAGCAATAGATTTATCACACATTAAACAAAATGGATTAAGGTCTAAGTTTAGTTTATTGTAGTGATGATAATTTTACCAACCCCTTGTAGATTTAGCTACTCATAGAGGTCGAGATAAAAGTCGAAGAGATACAATAGATGAAGGTCATGATAAAGTTGATATATTGAAGATAAAAGGTGTTGAGTACAAGTTAACTCAATGTCTTGAGTAAAAAATGTAAACAACTAAGGAGAAATAGCATAACAAATAAGAGAAGGAAAGATATCAAGCCAACGGTAGCAATCTCTTGCTTCCGACGACTGGTGGACGTGTGCTTCACTGTATGTTATGGTGTCTGGTTTGACGGTGAGATGAGCAGAATCCTCTCTCGAGTCTTCTGTCTCCGGTGGTCTTCTCTGATGAGTGGATGGATGTAACTAACTCTTTTGGACTGACCAACTCTCTAACATTCTTTTTGTCAACAAGAATGTGTATTTATTATACTTCTCATAGGTCATATGTCATTATAGCATTCTGGAGGCTATGCATCCACCTATTGTCATCACTGATCGGTAGTGGGTTGATTCCAATGCTGCTATCATGGTCAATTTTGACTCGAGGAAGAATATCTTATCTCAGCTCATGCTACAGTTGTCAGAGATCCCAAGACATGCATTTCAGCTTCAACTTGATATGTTTGTGTGAAAGCTCAATGCATGCATTCAAGTCTTGTAATCTTCTTGCAAAATTAGACAATTAAAGTGGATTAAGACATAATATTATTATTCTTAAGTATTTCTACATGTTGGAAGCAAAGAAGATATTTATCAGGAATTTTTATTAAGATTGATTGTAACCCTTAAAACCTTTCTTGTTATTGTTTTCAAGTAGGGTTATGTACGTGTTTGAATGGTCAAGTTTGTGAACCAAAGGGATTGAAGTTGGAAGATGAATTAGTTTTGGTTATTTTGTGATAATAAGAATTTTAATAAATAAATAATTAAGTGAAAGTTAAAACAAAAAAACAAGAAGAAACAAAATTAAAAATAAAAGAAGAAAATGAGAAAGGAAAATGGAAATTAAAAAGGAAAAAGAAGTGGGGTGAGGTGGCCTAATATTAGGCATTTGAAATCATGCAAGCAGTGGTTTTCTTTCTTTCAGTTTCGTGGGTTGAACGTGAACAAAATCATGGAGCATTCTTTGAACTTTTTCAACCAAGTTGTAGAGGATTGAGTGAAGTTGATCATCTTGGGCTTCCTCGAGGATTGAAGCTCAGAAACTTGATGAAATTTGTGGTAGAAGAAGAAGTGTCCAAAGTTGAAGCAATCTAAGCAAGCTGTGAAGTTTAGAGGATTTCAAGCGAAAGAAGACGAATTTGAAATTGGAATTTTGAGGTTAGTAAGTTAAGAGACTTCTTAACATTTCTTAAGAAGTTGGTGAAATGGTAGGAAACCGAGGTGGTTCAAAATTTTTGATGAAATCTGGAGCAACCTTGAGATTTTTGTACGTTCTACGTAATCTAAGGAGAATTTAAACTCAATTTTTTAGGTAAGCAAGTTAAGACACTCCTTAAGAGATTTACAGAAAAAGTTTGGAGTAATTTGGTAAGAAATGAATGAAATTGAGTTATCAAGTTGAAACCTTGCATTTGCAAGATTACTTGCTTAAATAATTAAGTTAAGAGCACAGTTTCTTAATTATACAATTAAGATCATTCGTCTTGATAATGCTGGTGAATTTACATCCCAAACTTTTGATAGTTATTGTATGTCAATTGGGATAAATGTTTAACATCCAATAGCTCATGTTATACACAAAATGGTTTAGCAGAATCATTTATAAAACGTTTGCAATTAATGCTAGACCATTACTTATGAGAGCTAAGCTTCCTACATCTGTATGAGGACATGCTATTTTGCATGCTGTGTCAGTTGCACGCATTAGGCCAGTAGCTTATCATAAATATTCACCATTACAATTAGCTTATGCCAGGAGCCAAATATTTTTTATCTAAGAATTTTTGAATGTGCAGTATATGTTCCAATTGCTCCACCACAACGTACTAAGATGGGTTCTCAAAGGAGGTTAGGAATATACATTGAATATGACTCCCCATCAATTATTGAATATGTTGAACCCCTAACGCATTACAATTAGCTTATGCCAGGAGCTAAATATTTTTTATCTAAGAATTTTTGGATGTGCAGTATATGTTCCAATTGCTCCACCACAACGTACTAAGATGGGTTCTCAAAGGAGGTTAGGAATATACATTGGACATGATTCCCCATCAATTATTGAATATGTTGAACCCCTGACAGGTGATGTATTTACTGATTGTCATTTTAATGAGATAAATTTTCCAACATTAGGGGGAGGAATTAAGAAGTTGGAAAAGGAAATTGCACAGAATCCATCATTATTGTCTCATTTAGATCCCCCGTACAAATCAATGTGAACTTGAAGTTTAGAAAATAATTCGTTTGCAAAATATAGCAAATCAATTACCAGATGCATTTATAAATGCAAAGAGAGTAACTAAATCATATATACACGTTGCAAATGTTTTGTTGAAAATTGAAATCCCAACACAACTAATTGTTACTAATGAGTCTGGAACACACCAGAAATGTGGTAGATCAGTGCGTTCCAAAGATAAAAATTCTCGGAAAAGAAAAAATAAATGATAGTAAAAAAGACTTGGTTAAGGAAGTAATTATCCATGAAGAAACCTTGGACATGACTAATAATCCAATTAGTGAAGGAGGTAAAATACCTAAATATAATAATGAGATTTCAATGAATTATGTCATGACAAGGAAAAAATGGAATCGAACTAATATATAGTTATTGACAATATTTTTGTGTATAATATTGCTCTTGATATTATATCTGAAAATGAAGATCCTAACCCAAAATCTGTTGAAGAATGCCGACATAGAAAAGATTGGCTCCGGTAGAAAGAAGCAATCGAGGCAGAATTAAACTCACTTTTAAAACGTCAAGTTTTTGGAGTAGTTCAGACACTAGAAAATGTCAAACCTGTGGGATACAAATGGATATTTGTGAGAAAAAGAAATGAAAATAATAAGATCACAAGATATAAAGCAAGATTAGTTGCACAAGGTTTTTCACAAAGACCTGGTATTGATTATAAGGAGACGTATTTCTCAATGGTGGATGCAATTACATTAAGACATTTAATTGATTTGACTGTGTATGAAAATTTGGACATGCATCTTATGGATGTAGTCACAACATACTTATATGGATCTCTTGATAATGACATTTATATGAGAATTCCAAAATGATTTAAGATACTTGAAATACATAAATCAATTATATTCAATAAAGTTACAAAGATCACTATATCGATTGAAACAATCAAGACAAATGTGGTATAATTGCTTGAGTGGATATTTGTTGAAAGAAAGATATCAAAATAATCGAATATGTCCATATACTTTTATAAATAAATCATAGTCAAGATTTACTATTATATATGTATATGTTGATGACCTAAATATAATTGGAACTCCTTAAGAGCTTTCAAAGGCAATAGAATATCTTAAGAAAAAATTTGAGATGAAAGATCTTGGAAAAACAAAATTTTGCCTTTGATTGCAAATTGAGCATTTAGCAGATGAGATATTTGTTCATCAATCAACTTGTACAGGAAAAATTTTAAAAAGATTCTATATGGATAAAGCACATCCATTAAACATTCTAATGAAAGTTCGTCCATTAGATGTGGAGAAAGATATATTTCGACCTCGAGATAATAATGAAGAACTTCTTGGTCCTAGAGTACCATATCTTAGTACAATTGATCACTTATGTATCTTGCTAATAATACAAGATCAAATATTGCATTTTCAGTAAATTTATTAGCTAGATACAGTTATTCTCCAACAAAAAGACATTGGAATGAAATTAAGCATATAGTCCGTTATTTTCGAGGAACGATCAATATGGGTTTGTTTTATTCAAATAAATCAAATTTTGATTTAGTTGGTTATGTAGATTCTGGATATTTATCTGATCCACACAAAACTAGATCTCAAACAGATTATCTGTTCACTTGTGGAGGAACTGTTATATATTTGCAATCAGTGAACCAGACCATAATAGCTACTTCCTCAAATCATGCTGAAATCCTTGCAATCCATGAAGCTAATAGAGAATGTGTATGGCTAAGATCAATAACTCAACACATTCGTGAAGCATGTGGCTTGTCTTCTAGTAAAAATCGTCCAACAATATTATACGAAGATAACATAGCATGTATAGCCCAAATCAAAGGAGGATTTATTAAAAGAGATAGAACAAAGCATATTTCACTAAAGCTTTTTTACACTCATGATCTTGAAGAAAATGATGACATCATTGTACAACAAATTTGTTCGAAAGATAACTTGACAGACTTATTTACAAAATCATTACCAATTGCAACCTTTGGAAAATTGGTGCAGAACATTGGAGAACGGCGACTCAGAGATCTCAAGTAATGTTCCTATGAGGGAGAGAAAATGTATTGTATTCTTTTAAACGTATTAGATTATATAAAATATGTACTATTTTTCTTTCACTAGAATTTTTTTCCATTGGGTTTTTTCCTAGTAAGGTTTTAACGAGGCATATTTCATATATATATGTATATAATGGATATTTAAAGGGGAGTATTATAAATACTAGGTGTGAATAGATGTCCATTATGTAACTAAGCTTAGTGGCTAAAGGCCATGTGTTTCCTAAAGACGCATTCTTAGTGGTGATGAAGTTCTACTACCTATTTGCTAAATTGCTTATAAATAGAGAGAAAATAAGTGAAAGGATTGGAGAAATTTGAAAGATTTTATTTTCCATAAAATCCCCTTTCTTTCCTTTATTTTAATTATTATCTTTATTTTATTATATTATTATTTTAATATTATAATTTTTCGATTTTCGTGCTCCCATTTTTCCATCATTTTACTCCTTAATTTTACAACAATTTTGACATATTCATTCTATTTTTGTTCAAGCAATTTGAAATAAATCTTCAAATTAGATGTCTCTGTTACTTTTAAGTTACTGTTATATATAGAACTTGAAAACTAGTAATGTGATCTATAAAAGTTATATTTAGACATTTGAAGTTATATTAACTAAAAAATGTAACATAATATAATATAATATGCTTCAAAGTGTGTAAGATATATGTGTCTGTGTGCGCGTGTAATTTTATTTTTAAATTCATGGCAACTTCTTTTTACCAAATCAATTTCATATAAAGCACTTTAACTCGATTTTAGAAAAGTTTTATTATGGATTTCAGATTGTATTCTTTTAAGTATATATTTTTTAGTTTATTTAATTATATTTTATTTTTAAAAATTGAATATAAAATTATATACACGTAAATTCGTGTTCTCAATATCTATATTAAACAAATAGATTTATTGCACAATAATTTATTGTAGTTTAATAATCTATATTACTTTGATTTGAGTATTGTATTACATGCACCCTTTACCTAAAATTCTGGATCCGTCACTGCTCACAACATAAAAAATTTACAAATTATTTTTTCAAAAGAAAAAAAAATTTACAAATTGTAGCACTCAATGAACTAAAACTCACAACATAAAATATCTCTCCAAGAAGATGAAAAGAAGAAAATTGAAGCTTGGAGAGAGAAAAGTAGAAGAATTGTGTTTTATTGAAGATTAAAAATAAATGAAAATTGTTAAATTTGGAGAAGAACATGAGATTAAAAAGAGAGAAAAGTATGTAAAATAACTTGTTAAAATTCAAATTAATGGTAGAGATTTAAAACTTTTAGTGCAAGCAAAGTTTTTTTTCTTCTTGTTGATGGAATAGAAAAGGAGCGCAAAATTCAAAAACCTACAATATGTCACCCCTCCATTGCTCTATATGTCACCATTCAATTGGGACTTTGGTGATTTGAGTGTCACATCATCGACATTAACTATCTTTCGTTAATCTTATTTTGGTTATGTCTTTTTTGTTAGAACTCCAGTTAAGTAATTCAAATTGCATTGGAATTGTTATTCCTAGTTTAACACGATTGACACTTCAAAAGACTCAAATTGTTAGTAAATAAATTCAAGTTTATTATCATTAAAATATTAATTAATTAATTTGAGATTAACGTGGAAGAAGCCAACCAAAAAAAATCCCATTAAGTAATATTTTCAAATTTTCATCATTATTACTTTTAATTAGCGTAGGTATACATACTAATGTTTGAGAAATATAATAGCTACATTAGGTTCAATCTCCTAGTTCTTCTTCAATTATTTTACTAAAGAAAGCGAAATTTAAAGTTACATTTATTAATTCTAAAAATTTATATCAATGACATGGTTTTTTTTAAGAGGTCTTTTCAAATATAGCAAAATGAACCAAAATATTTACAAATATAGCAAAATTTCATTATCTATCTGAGATAGATTGTGATAGACTACTATCGATGTCACGATAGACATAGATAGTAGTCTATCACGATCTATTCCGATCTATCATAGATAGACTGTGATATTTTGCTAGTAGTTGTAAATGTTTTCAGCAGTTTTGTCATTTATAATAATTTTTAATTTTTTAATACTATTTTATTTTTTTCATGTATAGAATTTATTCAATTTTAGTACCCATACTTTCAAATGTCCAATCTTAGTCTTTGTACTATCAATAAATCTTAATTTGAGCCCGTCCAGTTTAATTTTTAAAAAAGTTAGTTCAATAATAATAATAATTTTCATGCAAGAAAATATAATATGTGAACACATTTCCAAAATTTATTGTAAAAATTACTAATAAAATATAAAAAATTTTGAAAAATCAACAATAAATTAGTAGCAAAAATTTAAAATTTATTGAAAGTACAAGCACTAAACTTAGACATTTGAATTACAAGAACTAAATTTGAACAAACTCCAAAATGCAAGGACTAAACTGTAAGAAATGAGCCAAGGAAGAGACTATGAAAAGAGAGGAAATTGGGTCGAGTGGCCCAAGGTGCCTGCCTTGATCCTAGAGGTCAAGATCGAGGCCATATTGGGGAAAGCGGCCCAATGTATCCACCTCGGCCTTAGAGGTTGAGACTGTGGTTGTAGGGACGAGTGTCCTAAATCTCTTGGGATCTCGTAGTTTGTAAAGTTGTAAATACAATTTATTTATTCAATAAAATAAAGAATTATTTAATTTGTCTTTTGTATTAACTCAATCTAATAAACTAAGATTCATGGTTATTTTATGTAAACTTAAACATGTATGTGGTTGACATACAAGGTTTGGATCATGTTTAAGTAATAACCAAAAGGTTTATAGTATAAAGATAAGGTTAGGTGCCTTATCTAGGTAAAACTACGGTACAACTTGCTTTGTAATTGTTACAAGAGTTGTAAAGTGTTAAAAACAATTTTATCCTTATTGTTCATGTGGAGACATGTGAGTGGGGGTATCCTATTGAAAGAGTTTGTATAAGATTGGATCGCAAAATGTTTAATTTATCTTTATAACATCGTTAATTGAAGAAATTAACATTTAATAGGATGACCATAGGTGACTTGACCTTAATCCTGAATAAGTTATGAACTCCTGTCTATGGAGACAATCATTTGATCTGTATTGGTGAGAGTGACCAGATTCCTAACTCAATAAGCCTATGATTTTTGGGAATTATCTGAGTAGGGAGCTGGGAACATATCTTCATAAGATGAAATTCACTCATTCCCATCTTTAGAGTAAATAGATAAATTACTCCCTTAAGAGCTGATTCTGGGTCTTGAACAAAGATGCCTCACCCTCTCACTAGTCCGAGAGAGGTTAGTTTATAGTTGGACTATAAACTGGTAGTTCATTAGCGGAATTGGTGGTACTTAAGGAGTTGGATGTAACTACATGGATAAAACGGTAATTTGACCTAGCTATAGTTACAAGCAATTTGTGAAGGGTCAACTTACTGTTGATTGGTTATATCTATGAACACGAAAATATATCTATAATGCGAAGAGTGCAATTGTAAGTTTTTAGTAGAGTGACTTCTAATCTATAGGTCCATAAGGTTCTCTTGCTAGCTCATTAAGGGTTTAATAAGTATGAGTTATTTTTTGATTAATTTAAAGTGTTCAAATTAATAAGAGAAGTAATCGTATATGATACAATTAATATAATAATATAAAGTTATAAATTAGGAAATAACTCCCCACGTTGGGGAGTTACTCCCCACGTTGGGGAGTTATTTCACCTTCCCCACTTTCTCACATAAGTTATATGAAATAAGAAGACGAGGGGTGATTTTGTTTTATATATTCAGTATGTGTGAAAAATACAGAAGGGTTATGTGTAAACATTTTCTCAAGAATTTTCTTCTCTCAACCTAATTCCCTCATCAAAATACAAAGAAGAGCCCACCACTCCTTGATTCTTCTTCCTTAGAGAATAGTAAGAAAGTTCATCTTGGTAGTGTCCCAAGAACACTCTCTACATTCTGTTCAATGGAAGTGTTAGTGTTTGTGAGTTCGTGACGAGAAGGAAAAACTACATAGAAGAAAGTCTTCTAAGTTAGTGTATTGTTTTCTCTTAATCCTTTTAAAACATGTTAGTTTTAATTGTTTATCCAATTCTCTATTTTGTTCTCTGTAATCTTAAGTTTTTTCATATGAAAATATTGGCACAAGGCGATCATTTACTTCCACTAAGGATTCAATTTCTTCAAAGGTGACCTCGGGCGAAGCCACTTTACCTATCCGTCTCGACCTCAGGCCACTCTTTTCTCTTCACGAAGGCTCACTTCTTGTGGGCCACGACTTTAGCTCCCATGGTCGGCCCAAATCAACATTTCCTAATGAAGAGATCAAATACCTAGCAAAAATGAGTGATCACTTTGCTTTCAATTTTGTTTTAGAATTTGCAATATAGAACAAAAGAAGAACACATACATTCATAATGCAGCAAAGGTTAAGCATGAAATAAATTACACAGACAAAAAGAAACAATTTTACCTTTGAAGAACCTTTCTTCAAGAATTCCACAGCATTCCTCTTCCTTAACGTATCGATCTCCACTTATAGCATTAAGACTCCTCCATAGAGTCTTTCATGTTATTCTCTGACAAAGAACCAGTTTGTGGAAACCGCCTTTTGCAAGAGCTAGGAAATTTATGTTTTTGGAGGAGATTTTCCCAAAAAAAAAAAAAAAAAAAAAAAAAAAAAAAAAAAAATTTTTT
>QLSR01000147.1:380959-391796 GCA_031780015.1 Citrullus colocynthis
ACAAAAAAAAAAAAAAAAAAAAAAAAAAAAAAAAAAAAAACTTTTCTCTGTGAAAAATTTGAAACAGATCAGTATAGGGTTGGATGAAGAGAATGTTCAAGAGATATTAAATTTCTCATATTTAATTAAATATACATTTAAATCATATTCAAATTCATATCTCTCTCATAACTTATAGTTTTAACATGAATTTCGTTCATATTAATTTGTTAACCTATAGTTTTAATATTAATATCCTTTTATTATATAGTTTAATTTGGAATATCATTCAAAGTTAACTTTATATTATAATGTATCTATATACATTATATTAATTGTATCATATACAATTAATATTATTCCCTCAATTAATTTGAAAAATTCAAATTCTTTCACAACTTATTGCTCATTGTTAATCCGTTGTGAGCTAGTAGGGAAACCTAATGGACCTACAAATTTAAGTTCCAAGGATACGAGGTTAATTAATGGAACTCTTTAATTAAATTAACCAACATTCATTAATTATGGGTTATTCCACTAAAGGCCCGTAGTCGCATTTATAGCACTATAGAACATGTTGCATCCATGGACTTAACCATTGCAATTAAGTCTATCCTTCACGAGTTGTTTGTAATTATAGTTGGGGCAAATTACCGTCTTACCCCTCCTCTTACTCCTTAAATACCACTAATCCCTCCAATGAACAATTTGTTTATGGTCCTACCATAAACAAGTTCCTCTAGGGCCAATGAGAAGGTGAGTACTATTTGTTCAAGACTCGAAATCAACACTTAAGGGAACTATTGATCTATTTTCTCTTGAGGCGAGAATGAGTGAATTCCATGTTGTGTAATTATGTTCCTAGCTCCCCACTCAGTCTCGTCTCCAAAATAGTAGGCTTATTGAGTCAGGAACTTGGATCACTCTCACCCATACAAAGGACAAGCCTTCAAAGGCAGGAGTTCATAACTCACTTAAGATTGAAATCAAGTTACATATGGTTATCCTATGAAAGAATAATTTATTCAATAAACAGTGTTACAAAGAGAGATTAATAATTTCGCAGTTTGGTCTTATACAAACTCATTGTATAGGATATCTTCACTTGCATGTCTCCACATGAACGATTTGGATCACATCGTTTATAACATTTACAAAGTGGGTTGTATCCACAGTGTTATCAAGATAAGGCATCCAACGTTATCCATATACTATAGACCTTTTGAACATTATCCATCTGTATGAAAACTACATACTGTTCAAGTCTCATGTTACCTTGGATTTTTACTGTAATGAATTACTCATTATTGTATATTTAAAACAATAAACTAATTAACTACGAGGCTTTAAAACATATATCTCAACGCTTAATCTCTTTCAAATAAGGAACCCTAGGTCCCTCCATAAATAGGAGGCCATAAGCATCACCATGGGTAAGTTCTTCTTCTCTACTTCTAGCTTGCCCTAACCCTATGTTGATTATTAATTTAAGCATTAGAGGTTCTGGGGCAGGCACCACACTAATGTTCTCTTCTTTTCTTTTTTACGGGTTGTCTTTCTTCCCTTAAATTACAAATTTACCATTGAAGGTACGTGAAGGTCAGGTGAGTTATCCTGTCCAATTTGTGGGGACGAGAGCAAGTTTATGACCTTTGTAAAATTTCAAGTTTGGGGGCTTAGAAAGAGATGGACAAACACTATGATTATGATTCTGATCAAGAGAGACATCTTTGGAGAGTAAGGGAACATTCAACGGATAATCCTTCTACCCTAAGCACACCTTGGGCCTCAGCTTCATATCCCTAAGAAAGAGGTGGAGCAAAAGTTTGTGGTTTTAGAGGAAAAGGTGGACACGTTGGATTAAAAGATGGCTCAAATGATAGAACTTTTGGAGATGCAGAAAAACCACCCTCGTATTACAAGCTCAAGTCAGCCTCATCACCCTAGGGAAGAGGTGGAGCAGAAATTTGTGACTTTGGAGGAAAAGGTGGAGACCTTGGATTAGAACCTGGCTCGAATCGTGGAACTCTTAGAGACGCAGGAAACCCACTCTCGCATTACGAGCTCGGGTCAACCTCATCTTGGAAGAAGAACACCTGAAATCAAAAGTTGAACCTTGGTAGCAGAAGCTCTTGAAAATACAAAAGAAAATAGGTAATATTCAAGGGAATATTCATAGGGTTCATAAAGTGAATTGACCTCGAAGCTTTAATATAACAAGTAAACCCTCCATTACTTGATGAGATCTTGGACGGAGTTGCATGAAGTCTCATATGCTATCAGATGTAGGTCATTCTCTTTCTCTCTTGTAAGATCATAAAGGAATGGTTTCAAAAACTTAAAAGAAATCCAATTGAAAAAATTGATATATGCTTGGTAACAAATTGGGAAAAAACTAAAGTAGAGAGCAATATGAGGCTTAGACACCCAAGTGGTATGGCTTAACCTCGAACTTGGAGGCTAAGGCCAACCTCGTGGTACCAAGGCCCTTTGCTTATGATGATTTAACCTAATACCCCTCAGAAGAAAGAGATATATGTTTGATGTGGGTTTAGGAAAAAACTAAAGTAGAGAGCAATAAGAGGTTTTGTCAGTCGAGTGGTGTGGCTTAGCTTTTGGGTCCAAGATCGAGGCCAACCTCATGGTGATGAGGCATTTTGCCCTATGACGATTTAACCTAATACCCTTCCAAGAAAGGATATACATGTTTGATGCAAGATTGGGAAAAACTAAAGTAGAGAGGAATAGGAGGTTTTGGCACCCTAGTGGTGCAGCTCAACTTTTTGGTACGAGACCGAGGTCGACCTCGTGATGATGAGGCATTTCCCCTATTATAGTTTAACCTAGGACCCTCCAAAGTATTCTTTTCTAGTTTGAATAAGGTAATTTTAGGGAAAAATTGAAATATAGAGCAATTGGAGATCTTGTCACTAGAGCGTGCTTAGCTTTGGGGTTCAAGGTCGAGGTCAACCTTGTGGCACCAAGGCATTTTTCCCTATGACATTTTAACCAAAGATCCTTTAGAGTATTCTTTTTTTTTAGTTTGAATAAGGTAACTTAAAAAAAAAATAATAAATAAATAAATAAATATAGAGTAATTAGAGATTTTGTTGCTAGAATGGTGTGGCTCAACCTTGGGGTCCAAGCCACTTTGCCCTATGACGGTTAAACCTAAGATACTTCAAAGTATTATTTTTTTTGGTTTGGATAAGGTAATACAATAGAAGACGTTTAGAGGAAGTTTAAAATGACGAGATAGTAAATGAAGGGATTGAAACCCATGTGGAAGCGTGTGAATGCTTTGTGCCATATGTTTTTTATTTTGGAAAAATATGAAAAATATAGAGAAACATAATCGTGAACTAATTTAGCATGCTTTAGATAAATCCAAAATTACAGAGAGATGATTATACTTATATTTGAAGACTTTCTTAAAAAAAAAAAAAAGAAAAAGAAAAAGAAAAAGAAAAAAAGAAACTATTTTCTCTGCAAGTTCCTTCCTTGTTTAATAGCTACCCATGTAAACCAAAAAGGATACCACTAAAGAAGTTTCCCTACTATATTTTGATAAGGAATATGGATTGTGGGATCCTTTTGTTTTGGTAGGATTGAGGGAAGAAGGAAGAAAGAGTTTCTTGAGAGCTTGACAGAAAATAAGGAAATTGACCATGTGTTTCTTCTGTGTTGTATCTTTTTGTATCTCATACAGAAGTATACAAATAATACGTGAGGGGAATTATTTTATTTTATTTATTTATTTTAAATATAAATTTGATCTAATTTAATTCAACTAAATAAATAAATAATTAAATTAATATTTATTTATTTTAGGAAAAATTATAAATAGAAAAAATATCAAACTATTTACAAATATAGTAAAATTTCACTTTCTATCAGTGATAGACCACGATGGACCCAGATAGACATGGGTCTATCGTGGTCTATCATGATGTATCGCAGATAGAAAGTAAAATTTTGCTATATTTGTAATTATTTTCAACAGTTTTTCTATTTTTTAAAACATCTCTTTATTTTAACTAAATATCATATATTTAATTAATTTAATATTTAAATCATAGTCAAATATACTTCTCTCTCATAACCTATAGTTTTATTATGAATTTTATTCACATTAATTTTTACTCTACAATTTTGACATGAACTGGGTTCATGTTAATTCAATATTTGAATCTTATTCAAATATTATTCTTTCATGTTATATACTTTTAATTATAAATCATACTTATAATTAATTATATACTATAATGTATCAATATACATTATATTTTATATTAATCATATCATATATGATTAATATACATATTTATTTCCCTTAAGTAATTTGAACAATTCAAATTATTCCAATACTACTTATTTCTAATTTTATCTTTAGCGAGCTGGCATGGGGACCTAATGAACCTTAGAAGCTCCAATGATTCGAGATTAAATTAATTAAACTATTTAATTAAATTAATCAACATTATGTGGATCACTCCACTAAATACCCACAACTTCACTCTTCACACTGAAGATATATTTTTGTTTCCATGGATATAACTAGTCATCAACAAATCAACCTCTTTAAAAATTGCTCGTAATTTCAACTGGATCAAATTAACATTTTATCCCTATAATTGAATGAGTTAGCAACTTAAATGCAGAAGCAATGAGGATCTAAAGCACTCTACTTACATCAATTTTGAAGATTAAACATGCTTGATCTAAAACCGAAAAACAGAGGCAGTGAAACTTCCTTGTTATAGCTCAAAAGTGAATCAAATTCCTTCAAGTTTTTTTTTATCACGAACACTTCGTAGACCACCACAAAAGTCTTCCTTGTAGAAATGTGCACGGTTCAGTTCAGTCCGATTTTGGGTGGAACCATGAACCAAACTAAAGTTATCGATTCATAATGAAGAAGAATAGTTGAAAATTGGTTCACATCGGTTTTAGTTCTTGAACCGAACCAACCTGATTCAGTTCAAGCCAATTCGGTTGGGTTTTTAACAGATGGTGCAGTTAAAGCGAGAGCGAGAGGAAGGGCGAGAGCGAGAAAGAGAGCGAGAACGAGAGCGATAGCAAGAGCGTTTCGCTTTTATCGCTCTTATCGCTCTCGCTCTCCCTCTTGTGTCTTATGTTCCAGCTTGTACTATGGTACAGTTTGGTTTTCTGCGATTTTTTAGGGTGATGGACCGATGACCAAACTGAACCATTCGGTTTTGCTCTTCCATGAACCGTTAGTTCTCTATTCTTCAAAAAAACCAGATCGAACCAGCCGGTTCGGTCCGGTTTAGTTCGATTCTTTGATTTTTTTTTTTTTTTTTTTTTGCACACCCTTACTTCCTTATTATTCTCTAGCCTTAGAACGAATTATATGATCCAAATTGTGGTGAATTTAGAGAAAATTTGTGAAGAACACATAATTTTGAAGAACTTTGAGTAAGTGATTTTTTTCGGCAAAATTAACCAAGATCATCAATCATCTTCTCAATTTCTTTCTTCTATTTAAAGAAGAAATCATGCACAACAACTTTACATGTAAATTAACACCAAACATGGTGATTGTGAGGATAAATTTGATAGTGGAAGAAGATGGAAGAGGAGGCAAATACTTCTCCTTCAACATGGAGAGTGGAAAATTCCAAGGTAATTAAATATGAATTTAAACAAATTCACATTTAATTTCCATTAAAAAAAATTTCCAATTTTCAAATTAATTACACTAATTAATTTTATATAATATCAATTTAATACTAAATTAATTTAAATAATAATTAATTAAATAATTAATTATATTAAATTAAGATTAAATATTAAATTAATAATTTTTTCACTTTTTCCGACTATTCCAACCCGATGAATCTCTATTCAACCGGATAAAATCACATTTAAATATTTTCAACTCTCCAAATTTGTTTAATTCACAATTAAAACGAACAAACTGTAAACTTTACTGTTTAGATGAATTTGAACGATTTCAAATTCTTTCAACACACTGTTCTAAGGTTTACTCCATGAGGCAATGAGGGACCTAATGAGCCTACAGATCATGAGTTTCAATGATCCGAAATTAACCGGCTAAACTCTTTAGCCTAGTTAATTAACATTCGTTAACTACCGAGACACTCCACTATAGCCCAGTAGTTGCATTCTCCTCAATATATATATTTCTGTCCACTTGTTATAACCATTATTAGTAAGTCGATTCTTTACAAGTTGTTCATAATTACAGCTGGGTCAAATTACTATTTTACCCCTATAATTACATCTTGTTCCTTAAGTCCCACTGATCCTTTAATGAACAATTGGTTTGTGGTCCAACCACCAAAGTGAGTTCCTCTCGGGCCAATGAGAGGGTGGGATCCTTGTCCAAGACCCAAAGTTAGTACTTAAGGGAACAACTTTTCTACTATCCTAGAATTAGGTAGGAGTGAATTCCATTATGTAGGACTATGTCCCTAGCTATCTACCTGGTCTTATCCCTAAAATGGAAGGCTTATTGAGTCAGCAAACTCAAGCCACTCTCACCCATGCAAATTAAAGGATAATCCCAAATAAACAGGAGTTCATAGTTAACTCAGGATTAAGGTCGAGTTACCTAGGCAATCATGTTGACATAATCAGTCTTAACAGTAAACAACATTATAATGTAAAGTGATTATTTTATGGTATGGTCTTATACAAACTCTTTGCATATAATACCCCTATTTTCATGTCTCTATACGAACGATATAGGATCACATTATTTGTATCAAATAAAAAATGGGCCGCATTCATAGCGTCTCCAGAATAAGGTACCCAACCTTATCCCTATATTACAGATCGTCTACACATAAAGTCTAAGTATTCAACCTATAGCAAGGGGTTTTTACTTTATTGGATTTAATAAATGCAATTCACATATTCAAGATAACAACTTTACTGAATAAATCTCGATAACAACTTTATTGAGAATAAATTCTGAAATTTACAAACTACAAGTTTTAGGACATAAACCCAACAGTAATTACTTCTTTCTCCTTGAGTCCCATTAAATTCTAATGAACAACTTGTTTATTGTCCCACCATAAACAAATTCGTCTCAGTTAATGAGAGGGAGGAGCCCCATTACTCTAGACTCAAAGTCAGCACTTAAGGGAGCAATTCATCTTCTTTCCCCGAAGGTAAGAAGGAGTGAACTCTATCTTGTGTAGCTATGTTTCCAACTCTTTATTCTGACAATTCCCCAAAATGGTAGGCTTATTGAGTCTATGACATGGACCGCTCTCATCCATACAAATCAAAGAAATGTCTCTGTATGAATGATTTGGATCAAATCGTTTATAACACTTATAACTCTTGTAATATTTACAAAGTGAGTCGTATCTGCAGTGTCACTAGAATAAGGCACCCAACCTTATCCATATACTGTAGACCTTTTAGGTTTTTACTTGAACGCGATCCACTTGTATCTCTACCACATATGGTTCAGATTACATAAAATAACCTTGGATCTTAGTTTATTGGATTGAGTTAATGCAATCTAAATGTCAGGTATAATACTTCTTATTTTATTAAATAAATCATTTGTATTTACCAATTAAACTAAGAAACCCACAAGATTTAGGACACTAATCCAACAGTAAAATGGTTCAATTTCATTGCAAACAAAACAAAGGTGCCAGTGGGACCTATAAAGATAACAAAGTACAAGCAAGTTGAAAGAAAGAATGAGAAAACAGAAAGACAACCAGGTCATGCGAGACACAAACTAAGTCTCCATATTGTCACCTTTTCCCTCCCCATTCCCATTAGGGTCATTAAAAGTATGAGGAACGTTTGGATTGTCATAGCAAAAAATGTATGCTTTATGAAGAAATGAGTAATCTTGACTGGGATAATGGCACAAAACTTCCTTGGCAAACTAGGTAACAACATAAGGAAGGAGTCGAATCCTAAAGCAAAAGCGAGTAATTATTTTTTCTTTAATTTTGTCTTGGAATTTTGCATAACAAAAAAAGAAAAACTAGTACATATAGAATGCAGTTTTGGAAGGTTAAGCATGAAATTAACAAGAAAAGAGAACCTTTGAAGATCACAACTTTCTTCAAATCTCCTCCTCATGAATTAATCTCCTTAACAAGTATGGGGATGCCTCAAAAAAGTCTTCCTTATTTTCTCTAGCAAGGACCGGTTTGTGGGAACCTTTTTGAAAGAGAGAGAAATTTTGTGCAAAGAAAAATTCTTCTTTGTAATTCAAATGGTGAGAGAAGTCGAGAAAGAGGGAGAGATTTCAAGTAGAATCGACCAACCTGTAAGCACCGATTTGTAAAACCAAGTGTTAGGGAGAGCAATGCGATTGAGGCTATGCGTTGCTAGTGGAGAAGTAGCCAAGAAGTAGAGTAAAATTTTAATTAAGTGGTGGATGAGACCATGCGTTGGTGAAAGTAGCGGGAAGCTGAATTATTTGAGGAACCATGCGTTGTTGATTGAATCAAAAAGGGTTGTGAGATGAGGTAGTCGGCACATCGAAGGAAAAGTGATCATTGGCGGGGAAAGAAATATGATTGAACCATGTGTTGAAGTCACCATGCACCGAAGACAGCCAGGCGTTGAGGTTACCATGCGTCGAAGATAGCCATGCGCTGAAGTCACATTGCGTCCAAGACAGAATGGTCTTGACGCGATGAAGCTAGTGATGTGAGTGACTATGTTGTATGCGTCGGAAGTAGAGGCGTCGAGAACACCATGCGTTGGGAATGGTTAGTTGCTGAAGACGCTGGAGGAGAACATAGACATGAGTGCCTTGCGTCGAAGGAAAGACCAGCGCCAACCTACGGTGAGGGGTAAGTCGGCATTATCATCTTGGTACTTGTGAGGGATAAGTCGGCAGTATATATATAGTTGAATTTAATTATTTTCAGACATTTGAGAACTTAAGTCAGTTCCATCTTTCAGAGAAACCACCAGAGAAGGAAGAGGAAGGTGTTCTTATAGTTTTTGGGCGAAATTCTACCTGTTTTGGTGCTCAAATCCAAGCTAGAACAGAGGACTGATCATAGACGCACAGACTGAACAGTGGTTGTTGTTTGGAGTAGAACGACACAAGGAAGCCGAGTTTGGGGCTGAAATTTTGAGGTTAGTAAGTTAACATAATTCCTAACAAGTCTTATGAAGGATGGTTAAGCTGAAACCAAAGTTTATCACATGAATCTTTAGGTAAAAGCCGTAACTACAGAACTGCTATGCAATCCGGAGCAACGCAGAGTAATTTTCGCATAACTGGAGAACAAAAAAGAGTTAGGCCCTGAAATTTTGAGATAAGCTGTGGAACTTAATTCTTTACAAGTTCATAGAAGAGAAGAAGTCTTAATATGGGCTGGAAATGCATTTTTAGCAGGGATTAAGTAGAGACATCAAGCTGTACCAGTCAGCTTTGTTAAGGAGAAACTAAGGCTCAAGTGTTGTTATAACAGCAAGTGAGCTGCATGTAAGGTGTTCTTGAAAATCAAGGTATAGCAGAAGGGTAAGGGACAACTTGTGATTATAGCTTTAGAGTTAAGGCTTAAGAATAAACTAATGAAAGCTTAACCAAATGATGTGCTATAAACACTGAGCATATGATAAGTTGTTGTTTATGTTCTTGTGAATGGAAAAGAAGTATAACAAGGGAAAATCTTTGTTTCAGGCCAAGAAGAGATAGGAAAGGCTTATAATCCATTTAAGGCCTAGAAAGAGTTGTGAGTGACACTTCTTTTACTTTTAAACGATTTTGTTGAACATGATAGTTCAGTTTTCCAATGAAATGTGAATTTGTGATTAAATGCTTTATGAGACAAACATTATGTTCTTAAAGCTATTGAAAAGCATGTTTATGAGTTGTTATTGATCTAATAATTGCCCTGTATTCTTATGAACGATTTGTATATGGACTGTTTGTATGAAATGTTGTTTCTAAAAAGGAAAATGTTTTAGAGGAGGCTCAATGCTAATAAGGCATGTGAGTTTCCCCGGGACCCAGTACTTGGGCAACCCGCCTATGTAATGTTTTAGAGGAGGCTCAATGCTAAAAAGGCATGTGAGTTTCCCCAGAACCCAGTACTCAAGGACATGAAAAGGTACATGGGCAACCCGCCATATTCCTATGTGCACATAGAGGTTATATGCTGGTGCGTTGAGTCTTGCTCCGCATCGAGCCTTATATGCTTTCGACGTTGGGGTGTTGAGTTTTGCTCCACTTCAACTAAGGGAAAAGTACTGCACTTAAACTGTTTTCTTATGATTTGCTGAAAATCATGTATGAGGTGATAAAGGCACTTAAGTTTATTATAACCAATGTATTTGAAGTGATTACATGTTTTATGTTAAATGTTGAGCATAGTTTTACTACTGATGATTTCCGAACTGAAATGGTTTGTTAAAATTGTCACTCACTGGGCCTTTAGCTCATGTTTTCAATGTTTTCTTTCCCCTCCAGGTAGCAAGGACGTTTCTGGTGTTTTGCCTACTCCCGCTCGCCCTGCTTAAGCTTTGAGACTCTAAATAATTCGACTTGTTGAAGTGTAGTTGTATGTTAAACCTTAGTTAGGTGGCATGTAGATATGTATGTACAATTACTAAGGGTTCAACTATGGGTTGTATAAGGACATGTAAAAGAGTTGAGAGAATTTCGTTTTGGCTTATATATACTTTTCCATATGTGATGTTTAATATGTTTCAGAATGTATGTGAAGGGACGGATAGTATGCGTCACAAGAGGGGTGATGTATACTGTCCTCACATCTCTTTCAAAATGCAAAACCTCTACATTTAGAGAGCGAGAGAGAGAGTGGGAAGTTAACACCCCTCATTTACCCCCCCCCCCCCCCCCCCCCCTAGA
>QLSR01000147.1:401566-419205 GCA_031780015.1 Citrullus colocynthis
TTTTTTTTTTTTTTTTTTTTGATTTTGTTTTATTAATTTCATCTTCCCAAAATCAAAACAAAAGCGTCAATACGCTTCCACTATGGGATCCGGTCCCTTCACTATAGACCTTCTAGGTACTTGAACACCATCCACTTGCTTGTCAACAACATATTGTTCACGTTTCATTAAATAACCTTTAATTTTAGTTTATTGGATTTAAGTAATTATAAAAGATATAATAAAATATTAATTATTTTATTGATAAATAAATTATTTACAATATTACAAACCACAAATTTAGGGCATAAAACCCAACACATAATCCATTATTTCATTCAGCATAATAGTATATTCTTCAGTTTTCTTAAAAGCCCAAACCAAGTAGTGAGCACAATTGATCAAGGCTCGGGTCGGCCTATCACTTCGAGGCCAAGGTGGGCTCATTCCTCGACAAAGCCTACTTTGTAGTTCTTCGACGTTGTTTTGAGACTGCAAGATGGTCAAAAGTTGAGGTCTAAGTCAGCCTATTGAAGGAGTTAGGAACACAAATGCGAAAGCAATTCATATCTAGAGCACTCAATTTGCACTAATTTGAGCTCGATAGGTGTAACTTCATGAGATGAATGTTTTGGTTGCTAAAGTTTGATTTTTTCTGGTTTTTGTATCTAATTCAGCTTTGTTTTCATATAATTATTGTAATTGGCTGCTTATGTATGGGCTTTAATGGGTGAAGAAATGTTTTTAAATTTGTTTGGGTTGAAATTAGGTTGTAATTTGAAGAAATTGGAAGAAACTAGCTGGATCGAAAAGCAGGGTGATGATTCTACCACGGAGCATCACGACGTTGTTTTTAATTTTCCAAAAGAAGGTGCGCGCGAAGAAGAACGGTCTAGCTGGACTGATTTCAGTCAATTTAGTGACTTTTAGGTTCAGTTCACTTGTTTTCCAGCTGGTTTAGCCCTATTTTCAACATTGGAGGTTCGATTCAAGCGATTTTGATGTGGTTCAGACCGGTTCGAAGAGTTCGAGGTCGATTCGAGCTAGCTTTTCTATTATTATTGTAATAACTTATTTTTTTTTTAGCTTTTAGATGTCAAAACCAGTCCACTTTAGTGTGTTTAATTAATAATGCATTTAGAATGTATGTTTTAATTAAATTAAATTCATTTGTGCATAAAGTATGTCATATAGATATAAAATCCTACCATAGGATTAACATGTTTCATGCATCAAAGTAGGTTATAAAGTGCTATAATATATAGAATGCATGTTCTAGCTTTCATAAAATTGATATAAGTTGTTATATTGTTTTATGATATGTATGTTATAGATTGTTCTTCTTTTATAAAAAAAAAAAATTAAAAAATGAATTAGACATTTAAAATCTATAATAAATGTAAAATGCATGCTCACTTAGGGTCAACAAAACCTAAAGTAGGTAATTAATTTATAAATCAAAGGTTACAAAAATTCACCCGGCAAGATCCTGTCTAAGGTTTGAGGTATTTAAGTTGACAATTTATAGAACATCTGCTACCTTGGAATCAAGTCAGTTCTTGAATTTATGTTAACTATGTGATGTAAGTATAAAAAATGTTTTATCACTTAGACATCGTAGGTTAAATCCAATATAAGAGTTATACTTGGACAAAGACCTAGACTTAGGTTATATTTAATTAATCGAGATATAACTAAGTAAAAATACCTAATATAGCAATTAGAACACTTCAGTGGGAGATTAATAGTATATATGATATATTAGCTCTCACATCCCTAAGAGTTCACGCCATGACATTCATACTCGGCTTCTAATCGCCCTGGGCGCGATCTCCATTCGGAAAGTGTTTGCATGAGTCAATAACAAGGTGAATAGGGGAAGTAGTTCATAGTAAGTGGGTGAAGGTAGTGTGTCAACACATCCTACGGTCTCTTCCATTAGGTTACACCGTGAGATTCTTATGTTGCACCTGCTTGTAGTTTATAGGCAACTATTCATTCGAAGGGTTTGTAACATGGGGATCAGAACATCGTGACCTCTAGAAATGGATAAGGTTTCTTAAGTCCATTTTCAACATTATCTTTCCTTTGAAATGTTGTTGATTCTGATCTTTAAAATCTGAAAATGGAGGGTCACACTTAAAACATTGACTAAGTGTTAGTAAGTATTTTAACTAAATAACTGATAATTAAATATTATAGGAATAAGAGTAATTCTGTATTAGTATTTAATCAAGAATGTCTTGATTTAGTGAAGGAGTAACTGACTGCCCCCTCTATTGCAGTTATTCTAACTCACTAAAGTATCATTGTAAGAGAATAATAAATTTGGATCCATTATTACTTGTTAAAACTAATTGGATTAAAAAGAGTTAAATAGCAATTCATTAATAATGTTTATTTTTCCAGCAATGGCTAGGTCATTTATACAACTACTTATTTCTTAAAAACTTAACGGAGCCAACTACAGAACGTAGAAATCAAACCTAAATACAATACTAGTAATGGATGATCTACGATTCGTTTTAACAGAGGAATGTCCTCCAGTTACCAGCTCAACAACAAACCAAAATGTTCGGGATGCCTTTGACGTATGGATTAGGGCTAATGATAAAGCCCAAGTCTACATCTTAGCGAGCATATCAAATATTCTGACTAAGAAGCATGAGAAAATGGTTACCGCTAAGGAAATCATGGACTCATTGCAGGTGATGTTTGGACAACTGTCCTCATTAGTCAGGCACGATAATATGAAATATGTTTACAATTCCCGCATGAAAGAAGGGACCTCTGTTAGAGAACATGTTTTGGATATAATGGTCCACTTCAATATTGCAAAAGTAAATAGGGCTTTCATAGACGAGAAGAGTCAAGTCAGTTTCATCTTAGAATCTCTTCCAAAGAGTTTTCTACAATTTCACACTAATGCAGTGATGGACAAAATTGAGTACAATCTGACTACTCTTTTGAATGAGCTCCAGACATTTCAGTCTATAATGAAAACAAACAAACGTGAAGGGAAATAAATGTTATTTCTAAAAAGTTCCAAAGAGGATCATCCTCGGGAACTAAGTTTGGACCTTCTACCTCGAAGAAAAAGAGTATGGAAAAAGGGAAAAGGGAAAGGGGAAAGGGGAAAGGGGAAAGGGAAAGATCTTGTGAATCTCAAAGCTAAGAAAAAGATTGCAGACAAAGGAAAATGTTTCCACTGCAATGAGGACGGGCACTGGAAAAGAAACTGCCCGAAGTACCTTGATGAGAAAAAAGCTAAGAAAGAAAACCAAGATAAATATGATTTACTAATTGTTGAAACGTGTTTAGTGGAGAAGGATAATTCCACCTGTATATTAGATTCGGGGGCCACTAATCATATTTATTTTTTTTTTCAAGAAATTAGTTCCTAGAGACAACTTCAAGAAGGCGAGATAACTCTCAAGGTTGGATAAGGGGATATCATCTTAGCGAAAGTATGTCAAAGTATTTTTTGATGTAAATGAAGCGTTTATTAATATGAATTCATATTTGTTCTGAAATTTAGAAACAACTTATATTCGTTAAAACCAACCAAAGCAAAAGCTATTTTAAATACTGAGATGTTTAAAACAACTAAAACACAAAATAAAAAGTCAAAAGCTTCTCCTAATACCTATCTTTGGCACTTAAGACTTGGCCATATTAATCTCAATAGGATTGGGAGGTTGGTTAAAAGTGGATTCCTAAATCAGTTAGAAGACAACTCTTTACCTCCATGTGAGTCTTGTTTTGAGGGTAAAATGACCACATTATCCATGAAATTACCCTATCAAGCCTCTTGAGGCTGATTTTGAGCTTGCCTATCAAGTAGACTCTAGGTATAAATTGGTTTGCCTCGGCCTCAAGGTCATACAAGTTTGGTTTTCTGTCCTAACACTCATGGTTTGTAAACTTTGAACATTTTCAATAAAGTTGTTATCGAGGTTATTCAGTAAAGATGTTATTGAATATGTGAATTGCATTTAATATAACCCTAAAATCCAATAAACTAAGAATTCATGGCTATAGTTTGTATACTTAGACTTTATGTGTAGATATAGAAATTGGATCAAGATAGGTAATAGCCAAAACAGTCTATGGTATAGGGATAAGGATGGGTACCTTATCCTGAAGACACTATGAATGCAACCCATTTTGTATTTGATACAAATGATGTGATCCTATATCGTTCATGTAAAGACATGAGAGTAGGGGCATCCTATGCAATTAGTTTGCATAAGACCAAACCATGAAGTAATCATTTTTACTTTATAACATTGTTTACTATTAAGACTGATTATTTCGATATGATGACCTAAGTAACTCGATCTTAATCCTGAACTCACCCAAAACTCCTGTTTGTTTGGGATTATCTTTTAATCTGCATGGGTGAGAGGGGCACGAGTTCGCTGACTCAATAAACCTACCATTTTAGGGATAAGACCAGGTAAATAGTTAGGGGGATAAGACTAGGTAAATAGTTAGGGACATAGTCTTACAAGATGGAATTCGCTCCTACCTAATTCAAGGTTAGTAGAGAAGTTGTTACCTTAAGTATTGACTCCAAGTCTTGGATAAAGGGCCCCACCCTCTTATTGGCATGAGAGGGACTTGGTTTGGTGGTCGGATCACAAACCAATTGTTCATTAGAGGATCAGAACATTGAACAATTGGTTTGTGGTCCAATCACCAAACCAAGTCCCTTTTAGGCTAATGAGAGGGTGGGACCCCTCTTCCAAGACTTAGAGTCAGTACCTAAGGGTCTACTAACCTTGAATTAGGCAGGAGTGAATTCCATCTCGCAAGACTATGTCCCCAGCTATCTACCTGGTCTTATCCCTAAAATGGTAGGCTTATTAAGTCGAAGAACGTGAGCCACTCTTGCTCATGCAAATTAAAGGATAATCCCAAATAAACAGGAGTTCATAGTTAGCTCAAGATTAAAATCGAGTTACCTAGATCATCATATCAAAATAATCAATCTTAACAGTAAACGACGTTATAAAGTAAAAGTGATTATCTCATGGTCTGGTCTTATGCAAACTCATTGCATAGGATGCCCCCACTCTCATGTCTTTACATGAACGATATAGGATCACATCGTTTGTATCAAATACAAAATGGGTCGCATCCATAGTGTCTCTAGGATATGGTATCTAATCTTATCCCTATACTATAGACCATTTTTGCTATCACCTAATCTTGATCCAATTTCTATGTCTACACATAAAGTCTAAGTATACAAACTATAGCCAAGGGTTCTTTGTTTATTGGATTTTATGGTTATACTTAATGCAATTCACATATTCAATGACATCTTTACTAAATAAACCTCAATAACAACTTTATTGAAAATGTTCAAAGTTTACAAACCACGAGTTTTAGGACGTAAAACCCAACACCTATAACCCTGAGGCCGAGCCAAACCAATTTTTACATAAAGTCTACTAGCTCAAAATTAGCCTCAAAAGGCTTGATAGGGTCATTCCATGAATAATGTGGGGATTAAGAACCCGAAGCGCTAAAGCCAAGAATAGCCCAAAATCAGCTCCAAGGAGCTTGATATGGTCATTCTCGGAGAACTGTCTCTAAAATTCTTAGAATCTTCTCACAGAAGAGCTCGAAGTGGAAGGTGGTGATGGAGGTTGTAGGAGAAGTTAAGCAGAGCTTTCACCACTGTATTTTTTTTCTCTTTTTTCAGTATGAAGTGCATCGGGGTATTTATAGGCGTCCAAAAAAGTAGTCTCATGATGACCTGACACCTTTACATTTAATTTCATGCCCTACTGCGCAGATTTCATTGCATCGTAGGTTCATTGGATATGCCACGGTCTGGTTAAGTCATTTACTCACTTGCATATTGATATGATAGTTGTGGCCAAAGCGTCTACTTCTACTATTCTTCTCGATGTTAGGTTCCTCGACGCGTTCATTTTTAGAGCAGTTTGGTTTCGATGATTCTAGCTACATCTTTTCTTTTATACTTAAATGTTTTTTTTATTTATTTTCAGCTCTATTCTGCTTTCAAAAAGATGTAAACTCGTAATTTCTAGAATAGTTGCTTTAGTAAACATTATAATGAAGGAGTTAGCAACACAATAACGGAAGTAATTAGGATCTAAAGCACTCTAATTACATCGATTTTGAAGATTAAACATGCACGTTCTAAATTAGGAAAAACAAAGGAAGAGAACTTACTTGTTGTAGCTCAAAATTGGAACAAAATGCTTCAAATTTCTGATCATGAACACTTCGTGGACAACCTCTAGTGTCTTCTTTGTTATTCTCAGGCCTTAAAACTGACTATGGAATCCAAATTGAGTTCAATTTGGAGCTAAAAGCTGAAGAACTCACAGTTTTTATGGTTTTGAACAATAGGGAGAATTTCAACAAATTTGCATCAAAAGCTCAACCTTCTTCCTTAATTTCCTTCCTCCTATTTATAAAAGAGAACATCCTTAATGCATTAACATGTACAAAGCCAGCAAATACACTGATTAAGGGGTTAATCATGCTTGGAAAAGTGAGGTTCAAGACAAAGCTTACACCTCCTTCTTCAACATGCAAAAAGTGGAAAAACCCAATTTTTGATTAAAATCAATTTCCAAAATTAATTTTTAAAATAAAAAAGTAATTTCTAAATTAATTTAATAAATTAATCTTAAAATTATAATTAATTTAAATAATAATTAATTAAATTGATATTAATTATATTAAATTAATATTTTAATATTAAATTAATTTTCCACTTTTCCCGGCAAATTCAAATATGATGAATCTCTATTCATCCTAAAAATATTTAAATCACATTTAAATATTTCTAACTCTTCGATTTCGTCTAATTCATAATTAAATGAACAAATTATATAAATTTTTGCTCCAACACTGAATTTGAACATTTCACAATCATCCAATATAATGTTCTAAGGTGTAGTACATGAGCTAGCAAGGGGACCTAGTGGGCCTACAGATCAAGAGCTCCAACGACCTGAAATTAACCGGCTAAACTATTTAACCTAGTTAATTAATATTCGCTAACTATCGGGTCACTCCACTAAAGCCCAGTAGTTGCACTGTCCTCACTGTAGATATATTTATGTCCACTTGATATAACCATAATAAGTAAGTTGATCCTTCACAAGCTGTTCATAATTACAGCTTGATCAAAATTACTGTTTTACCCCTATAATTACATTTTGTTCCTTAAGTCTCGTTGATCCTCTAATGAATAATCGGTTTGTGGTACAAACCTAGTCCCTCTCGGGCCAATGAGAAGGTGGGGCCCCTTCTTCAAGTCTCGGAGTCAGTACTTAAGGGAACAACTTATCTACTATCCTAGAAATAGGTAGGAGTGAATTCCATCTTGCAAGACTATGTCCCCAACTATCTATCTGATCTTATCTCTAAAATGGGAGACATGTTGAGTCGGTGTACTCGAGCCACTCTCACCTATGCAAATTAAAGGATAATCTCAGACAGATAGGAGTTCATAGTTAGCTCAGGATTAAGATCGAGTAACCTAAGTCATCAGGTTTGAAATAATCAGTTTTAACAGTAAACTATGTTTAAAGAAAAAGTGATTATTTCATGGTCCGGTCTTATACAAACTCATTGCATAGGATGCCCCCACTCACATGTCTCTACATGTACGATATAGGATCACATCGTTTGTAATAAATTCAAAGTGAGCCGCATCCATAATGTTATCAAGACAAGGTACCCAACCTTGTCCTTGTACTATAGACCGTTTTGGCTAATTACTTAAACTTGATCCACTTTTTATGTCTATACATAAAGTTTAAGTATACAACTATATAGGTAGAAGTTCTTAGTTTATTGGATTTTAATAAAAGCAATTCACATATTCAATAACAGCTTTATTGAATAAACCTCGATAACAACTTTATTAAGAATAAGTTCTAAAAGATACAAACGACTTCTAGGACATAAAATCCAACAAACTCCCACTTGGACTAAAATTCCAGTGAGTAAATGTACATTATGTTGAGTTTACAGAGAAGCATATAAATACAATAAAGTAGAGCATCAGATACCCCAGTAGCTTTCTCCCAACTGTCCTATTTTGCACAACTCGAAGTCCTAGATTCACTAGGTGACCCTCAAATACTTTAACCGTGAGAGCTTTTGTAAATGGATCAACAATATTGTGCTCTGACGCAATCTATTATTACGTCATATTAATGAACAATACTCATCCAAACTACTGCTCCTCCATTTAGAGTGAACATTGATCCTGATGTACATTTCTCCAAATCTATATCGGTCTGAAAATCAGAGTCAGGATTGCACCTCGTTCTTCTTAAATACTTGAGAATACTTTTAATGGCTGTCTAGTGATCATATCCAGAATTGGACTAATACCTACTAACAATCCCTACTGCACAACATATGTCAGGTCGTGTACACAACATGACATACATCAAATTACCGACTGCTGATGCATAGAGAATACATCTCATATCCTCAACTTCTTGAGGTGTCTTTAGGACATTGTTCCTTTGACAAATGAATTCCATGTTTGAACAGTAACAAACTTTTCTTGGAATTCCGCATCTTATTTCCAGACAACTTTTTGTCAATATATGATGCATGAGACATACCTAACATTCTATTCTTGCCATTCCAAACTATTTAGATTCCAAGAGCATACTGCGCCTCACCCAAATCTTTTATTTGAGTTGTTTGTTATTGTTTAACATCAGTCAGAACTCCTGTCTCATTCCTAATAAGAAGGATATCTTCATACAGAACTAGGACAAAGATATTTGATGCCATTAATCAATATTAACACCATTCATTGCCTGTTTATAGGTCAATAAATCCTTTTTGTCATCATTAAGTATGATAACTTGAGTTTCTGCCAAACCCATTTAACGGTCAGGTTCATACCACTACATTGAAACACACTCAACTTTTGAGAATGATGTAATCTATCATCAATTCTTGAAGAAAGACTAGCTTGAACATCTTCTATTTGTTGACTCAACTATAGTTTCTTTGGAAATTTCACTTAGTACTAGTTTACTTCGAGTTTGATGATCACTTATGTGGTCTTCCTCTAAGAAAGTAGCGTTTGCTGATACAACCACTCTATTTTCTTGAGGATCAAAGAATAAACAACCTTTCGTTTCTTTGGGATATCCTACAAATAGGCATAATATCACACCCCCTCCTAGATTACTTTCCTAACCTAGGAGTAGGTGCAACCTATACACATACACGTCATCTTATATCTTGAAACACAATTCAATACCAGATCAAATGTACAAACGTTTATACTAATGAATCATTATAAGGTAATCATAAGTTTTACATAAGGTTTCTCAACTCATAATTTATCATACAAGTGTATTTGTTCAGCATACAGTACAAAACCCACACTCGTTATGCCACAAAAATCATATATGACAAAATATGTACTTAGACTGAGTATTTACAACTATCTCAGAGAACTAAAACCAAGTAAGCTCAGACAAGGATCTTCTGTAGGCTAGGCGTCCCGGACACGCTCGCTAACTGAAACGAACAACAATAAACAAAAAAGCGTGAGCTTAAAGCCCAGTGAGCGACTAAATTATCAATCACAATTTAATCCTTGAGTTAATGCTGATCATAAAACTGCTATATAACTTATTAGTACAGATTACTGGGTCACTCGTGCCATTTAACAAGATAGCATAAATATTTATCTAATAAGCAGCGGAGCAGAGCTCAACACTATTAACCTCATAATTCAATTACTAGTATTCATATATTCATACGCCTTCACATTTCGTCCCTCAGCGTTTCTACTCTCAAGTGCTTTCTCATATTATCCCTCAGCACTGAGTTTCATTATTAATTCACTGCTCAAGTGCCTTCACTTATGGTCCCTCAGCACAGAGCCATCATATACTGGTTTCCATATGCCTTCTCACAAGGTCCTTCGGCTTTGGAAACTATTTCAATCAATTTCACTAGTGCCTTCACTCATGGTCCCTCGGCACTGTGTATCATATATCATATCTCCATAGGCCTTCACACAGGGTCCTTCGACCGTGGTTTGCATTTAGATAACACACATACAGGAATTCACATAATATACTCGTTTTCACTTGCACATTGTTAACGATGATCCTTGGATAAATTAAAGAGCCACTCACGGTTTGTCTTAGGCCCCGAGCGGATTGTATGCTTTTCCGAGCTCTTCTTGGCCTATAAAACACATTTCTCATATTAGGTTTCCTTTGGACTCCTTTTTTAAAATCATTAGGTATGCATATCAATAACTAGCGATACTCTATGTTACTAGCGGGTCTACCAGCGAAATTTACACTACTGGATACTATACTAGTGAAACCGAAGTCAACTAGACTAGCGATACCTAGCAAGACTTCAGCGAGAGTTGTGAGACGCAGAGCTCCTTTGCGTTTATCAGCGACACCCGTTCCGCTGCTCACTCTCCAGCTCCTTAGCGATACCACTGTCTAGCGACACTTGATATCACAGTTTTCCTTCCTTCCCGTCAAACTCTTCTTTTATCCTGCTAAAAACCATATTACAGCCAAAATGAGAACTTCCTTTCTTCTACAATCTTGTAAAGTAGTGAGTTTCCTAGTTACCTCAAGATTTCAGACCATGACTCGTCTTCATTTGAGAATTATTCCCAAATAACTTCGGCTGCCTTGATTTGCTTAGCAATTCAACTCCGCTTACTTCTTCCTAGAGATTAACACATTTTTGCTCGGATTTAGCTTAAATATCCTTCATGGACGTTGCTAAAAATTGACTCAACTTACTTACCTCAAAATTTCAGTTCCAGCTTCGACGTCCTCGGTTCACTCTCCTTCAAACACCGATTGGTGTCCAAATCTATCAGTAACAATCAAGCTTCTGGTTCCAGCTTCAAAATCATCATGAAACTGATCTGATTTCTACTCAAATTCGATATAAGTACCTTCTTCTACCTCTCCTCTTTGTTCGTCTGTGAAATGGAGTTAATCTGAGTTCGAAAATATATCCAAAAAGGCTTAATTATTCAATGCACTCCTTTATATGTTAATATAAATCACCGGCTTACCAGCTCTAACATCATCCTCCTTCTGGAATTAGCCAACGCCACTTTCTGCTCATGGCTTCGATAACGCATAGTCTCAACTTACTATGCCACTGATTGCTCAACGCCGAATAGTCAATTACCTCATGGCCCTCTCGGCCACTTTTCTGTGTCTGACGCATTCCATCCTTAAATGCATAGGCCATCTCAACACATAGCGATGCCAACTTCTAGCACATAGTAGCCTTCAACGCATACTTCTACTAACGTATATTGCACCCTTCTCCCTTCACATCTATTTCCCCGCCAAGCTGCCCTCTTCAACGCATGCTTATCAGCGACAACTCTTGTCAAGCTTAAACATACCTTCAACGCATGGTCACTCATCACATGGCCAAACTTAACCATTTTCACTCTCCCCCAACTTAGCCAATTTTCTTTACTTGCCTGCCCCATAATGTCTTTTTACTTACCTTCTCCCAATAACAAGTACGGGGCTTACACATAATCTTGAACTTCGTTCTAACTTCTTAGGATCTTTTACCAACTCATGTGTTGGGCAACCCTAAATTCTAAAGTGACATAAACTACCTTTACGCCATCTCTATAATTTATATAGTGTTTCTGAAACACCTATAAAAGAAACATTGTTCAAAATATACGTAGTCGTCTCTACGCATTCCCCAAAAAGAATTAAGCAACTGAGCAAAGCCCATCATGATCATGTCTAACAAGGTTTTTATTTCTTCTTTATGACACACCATTCTACTAAGGTGTACCAAGCGCAAAAAGCTGAGACTTAATTTCATGTTCTATCATATAGTCCTGGAATTTTAAGTCCATATATTCTCCACCTCAATCTGATATATCGAAGTGTCTTAATAGTTTTACCTAATAGGTTTTCAACCTCAGCCTTATACTCTTTGAACTTTTGAAGAGTTTCGGACTTATGATGCAATAGGTAAACATAGTCATACCTAAAATAATCATCAATAAAGGTAATGAAATATTCATACCCTCCCCCTGCTTTGACGTTCATAGGATCACAAAGATCTGTATGCACAAGTTCTAAGGATTTTTTGGCTCTAAGACCTTTTCCAGTAAAAAATCTTTTGGTCATTTTACCTTCATTGACTCACAGAGAGTTAAAGAGCTACCTTCTAACTAATTTAGAAATCCATTTTTAACCAGTCTCCCAATCCTATTGAGATTAATATGGTCAAGTTTTAAATGTCAAAGATAGGATTTAGAAGAAACTTCTTACCTTTTACTTTGTGTTTCAACTGTTTTAAACATCTCACTATTTAAAATAGCCTTCGCTTTGGTAGGTTTTAACTTGTAGAAGTTGTTTTATAAATTTACTGAACAAATGCCAATAATTCTTTTGCTAATGAACGGTTCATTTACATCAAAAGATACTTTATACATATGTTCAACCTAACAAGAGATAGATATTAAATTCCTACTGATACTAGGAACATAAAGTACATTTTCTAATAAAATGTATCTATCTGTAAGCCCCACACTTAGCTTTGGAAGTTAGCAGGATATAAAGATTGGTTTTGGAAGATGATAAGTTAAAGAAGGCAAGTAAAGAGTGGCTGAGAGGCTTAAGGCATGAGTTATCATGCGTTGAAGGTGTCCTATGCATTTGTGAAGGCTGCTATGCGTTGCTGAGCTGAAGTATGCGTTAGGCAATTCATTTTTAAAGGAAAGAAAGTGGAAGTTAAGTCGGCGACCTATTTAAGTGAGTAAGCTGAGTGTTTGATCATTTTAAACACATTCAAGTGCTCAAATCAGTTGAATGTCACAGTTAAGAGACGAAGAGAGGTAGGAGAAGGTGTCTAGGGCAAAGTTGTGGAGAATTCATATCGTTTTCATGATAAAACTGAAGCTGGAACAGTGAGTCTGGCTGTTGTCGTGCAATCCGAGCGTGGTCTGCTGTTTGGAGAAGAACAAGCTGAAGAGATTGAATTTAAGACTAAAATTTTAAGGTCAGTAAGTTAACTTAATTCTTAACAACTTATATGAAGGATGTTTGAGCTGAATTGGAAGAGAAATATGTAAACTTTTCGGTGGAAGTGACTGATACAAAATTGCTGTGCGATCGAGAATAGTGCGAGGTAATCTTGAAATATCTGACTAATGAGGAAGAGTTAAGCCTCGAAAATTTAAGGTAAGCTGGAAAACATATTTCTCTACAAGTTTGTAGAAGGAAATAAGTTCTAAATTTGGCTGAAAATATGACTTTTAACAGATAGAAGTGAGAACAAAAAGGAAAAGAGGAAACTCTGCTGTCGGGTGTCGCTAGGAAGCTGGTGTCGCTGAGTAATTGAAGTGTAAGTAGCAAGACGAGTGTCGTTGAGGCGCAGGGGGGTTTTCCGTCTCACAAATCTTGCTAGGTCTCGCTAGATCTCATTCTTC
Organism: Citrullus colocynthis; assembly: GCA_031780015.1. Classification (NCBI taxonomy): domain Eukaryota; kingdom Viridiplantae; phylum Streptophyta; class Magnoliopsida; order Cucurbitales; family Cucurbitaceae; genus Citrullus; species Citrullus colocynthis. Next base: position 415,038 of record QLSR01000147.1, read on the forward strand.
AGGTAAATCTTCCTCATCCTGGTGTTGCTAGTGTCGTGTCCTGTTGTGTGTCGCTAGTAATCTTGCTAGAAATGTGGAATCTCGCTGGTAATCTCTCTAGTGACACAGAATCTCGCTTACTATGTTTTACTTTGGGAAAAAAGAGAGTCTCGGTGATGAAACATGATTAGAGTTTAATCATGCACACTTAATGATCATGGAAAGGAAGTTTAAGAAAAACTTAACGTGAGAAATATGTATTTACAGGCCAAGAAAAGCTCGGAAAGGCATATAATGCGCTCAGGGCCTAGGACAAGTCGTGAGTGACTCTCTACCTAAAAGTGTTTAGTTCTAACCTAGCTTCTTGATAATATTTGTTGATAATGCTTACATGATCAAATTCTATGAACCTTATGTGTGTTCCATGTGTGATATAATGAGTTGTTTCGATATATATCTATATATACAGACTGAGCGAAAGTATGTGAATAATAAGGATAAAACGGATGGATGCATATGAGCTTATATTTAGTCTTGTAATGTATGAAAGATCACAAGAGTATGATTAAGTATGTGATATATGACGGTAAGACTAAAGGAAGCATATGAGCATATGAAATGTGATTTACGATGATGAGACTAAAAGTAGTATATGAGTTTATGGAAAGTATTGTGATGTATGAGACGTTACTAGAGTATGAACGAGAATATGAATTATATCGTAAGAATAAAGGAAGCGTGTGGGCATATGAAAAGTGTTATGACGTATGCGATATTACAAACTCATGATTTTATCTTATATTGTATTCTTATTTGAATGGCTCCCAATGCCGAGAGACGAAGAGAAGGCATGTGGGATATTTGTTAAGTATTTAGCTTCATGCTAATATTGTTCTGATTATCATGAAATGATTTATTAAGAACTATTCGTGCAAAGTTATAATGTTTTCTTTTAAGGGACCCAATGCTAAGGGAAGATGTGAAGGCAAGTGGGAAATCCAGTGTTGTAAGAAACCCAATGCTGAGGGAAGATGTGAAGGCATGTGGGAAATCCAGTGATGTAAGAAACCCAATGCTGAGAGATAATGTAAAGGTATGTGGGCAATCTTGTATTTGAAAACTCAATGCTAAGAGATGTAGAGAAGGCACTTGAGTATCCTGGGGATTCAGTACTAAGGGACTGGGAGAAGGTACTTGGATAGCCTGTGAACAAACTGTGATTGACTGATGCTGAAGTGTTAAGAGTACTCCAGTCAGCTGAGAAATATCGACGTTGGGTGCGGTGAGCTTCGCTCAGCCTCAACTAGGGAAGGAGATTTAAGGAAACGATTTGTGAATAATGTTTCCATAGATAATCAGATGTGGTTAAACTATAATCTGACATATACTAGTGATGGACATGGTTGGGTTTTATATTGTTATACACTTTTAAGAAAAACTTTAATTAGTCGCTCACAGGGCGTTTAAGCTCACGTTTTCCTTATTTTTCTGTTTTTCAGGTAGCGAGCGAGTTCGGGATGCTTAGCCTACGTAAGATCTTGTCTGGGTCCACCAACAGTGTTTAGTATTCTGAAAATTGTAAATAATTGAACTGGAGCATATGTTGTACATATAGAGAGAATTAAGGAAGTTGTTGTGTATTTATTCTATTATATGACTGAATGAAAAGGATGTGTGTATGACAAGTAACTCTAGTGTATGTGTGAATTAGTTTATGGTTTATAACTGTTTATTAGGTAAAGATAAAGTTATGGTTGACAGTGGATGTCGTAAGAGGGTCGGTGTCCGCTGTCATCACACTTCTTCTTGGGTTAGGAGGGTACCTGGGAGGGGGTGTGACACTATCTCTAAAGAACTTCATATCTCCCACTACTTTGGTCGAGATGACCTCCCCTGATCCTACTCTAAGAGTTACCTCGCCATCATCAAGCTGTTTCCAGGAACTAGTTTCCTGAAAATAAGAATAAACAATGATCAGTGACTCCTGAATCAAGTATTCAGGTGGATTTATCATTTTCCACTAAACAAGTTTCAACAACAAGTAAATCATATTTACCTTGGTTTACTTTTTTAGCTTTTTTCTCTGCAAGATACTAAGGACAGTTCCTCTTCCAGTGCCCATCTTCGTTGCAGTGGAAATACTTTTCTTTACCTTTTTCCTTCATCAACTTTTTCTTTGAAGAATTGAAAAAGAAGGTCCAGACTTAGTCTCTGAGGACGATCCTCTCTGGGACTTTTCAGAAATAACACTTATTTATCCTTCTTGTCCTTTTGTTTTAATCATGGACTAAAAAGTCTAGAGCTTGTTGAATAGAGAAGTCAGATTATACTCTATTTTATTCATTACTACATTGGTACGGAATGATAAAAAGCTCTTCAAAAGATACTTGAGTACAAAACTAACTTGACTCTTTTCGTTTATGACAGCTCCATTTACTTCTGCGAGATTGAAATGGACCATCATGTCCAGAACATGTTCTCTAACAGAGGTTTCTTCTTTCATGCGGGAATTGGAAATGTATTTGATAGCATCATGTCGGACAGATGAGGACAGTTGTCCAAACATCACCTGTAGCAAATCCATGATTTCCTTGGCAGTCATCATGTTTTCATGCTTCTTTGACAATAACATCAGATATGCTTGCCAAAATGTAGACTTGGGCTTTGTCGCCTGGGCTTTGTCGTTGGATCTTATCCATCTGTCATATGCATCCCAAACATTTCGGTTTGCATTCAAGCTAGGAGCTAGAGGACACTTCTCTGTTAAAACAAATCTTAGATCATCCATAACTAGTATAGTGTTTATATTTGATTTTCAAGTACTGTATATCGCCATTAAGTTTTTTGGAAGCAAGTAATTGAATGAACAAAGTCGACATTGCTGGAAAAAAAAAATTGCTTAGAGAATTGCTAAATAGTTTCATATAATCCAATCAATTTTAGCAAGTAATAATATACCCATGATTATTTCTCTTGCAATGATACTTAAGTGATTTAGAATAACTGCTACCGAGGAGCAGACAACTGTCATGCCAATATGCAAGTGGGTAACTGACTTAACCAGACCATGGCAAATCCAATGAAATGATGATGCGATGAAGTCTGTGCAGCAGGGTATGGAATTAAATGCAAAGGTATCAAGTCATCATGAGACTACCTTTTTGGATGCCTATAAATAGCTCGATGCACTTCATGCTGAAGAGGGAGAGAGAAAAGAAATACAATGGTGAAAGCTCTACTCAACTTCTCCCTCAACCTCCATTGCCACCTTCCACTTCGAGCTCTTTTGTGAAAAGATTCTGAGAGTTTCAGAGTCACTTCTTAGAGAGTGAGAATCCATCTATCCCCTGTGTAAATTATGTATCAAACAGCCACCATCTCAAGCCTCCATGAAGCAAGACATTGCCATTGGCGAATTGAGAACTTTTATTTCCATTTCTTCATTATGTTCATCTTTCATTCTTGTATTTTGTTAATGGCAATCGAGAGATTTGTTTATTCTTTTTAATATAAGGTTGATTGACCTTATACTTCTATCTCTACTCATTTTTAACACTCTCCACCATGAATGATTAATTGTTTAATGGGTTAAGTATATAGAAACCACATTTTCCAAATGTTTATCTAAGTTTGCTTTCATCTTGTTTAAATAGGTTCTTCAAACTTGCCTAAATTTCTAGAACAAATAGGTTTAAGTAAGTATAATAATTTGTTTTAGAGAGTAGGTGATTAATCTATGTCATTTAACAAGAAAAGAAGAGATAAAGTTCAGCTTTGCATGAAGAACTCACCATGCGTCTTAGAGATAAGATTAATATGACGTCGAAGCATCGAAAGATGCATTCCCAATCTTGAGTTCGATAGGATGAATGTGTACTTAATAGGAAAACTTGAAAAGAGTAGGGTTAAGACATCAATACGTTATATCTCTCTCACTCTTCAATAGGAAAACTTGCGTATTAATGTCTAAATCTTTAGCAATTTTCAACACGGCATTTGGCCAATACATATATAATGCATTGATGTGAGCCTTTTTGGTATCGCTTCCAAAAGATCCAATCAAATATTTATAACTATACCGATCTTTACAACTATTACTACTAAAATATAGTACTAGTGGCAAGACTGAATCGATTCGCAGGGAAGCACAAAGATTAGTTTCTCAAAGCTAACCATTTAGTTAAAGCAA
>QLSR01000147.1:419450-442247 GCA_031780015.1 Citrullus colocynthis
GGAGGGGGGGGGGAGGGGGGGGAGGGGGTTGTGTGGTTTGAGATTTGAATATGCATGAAAATAAAGTGCAAGGAAAGTAAAAGATAGATGTACAATCAAATAAAACATTCTAGCTTAGAGAAACAAAATCACCCAATGTAATTTTGACCTTCAAATTATCAATACATGATTTTAACTTCTTAGCTATGCCTAACCCAATTGATTAGAAAGGCTAACCAATGGTCCAAAATTAGATGAAAAAATTAGATGAAAAGCATCCTAATCAGTTTAACTAATCGCATTACGGTTTAGGGATTATGCTAGGATAAATTTCCAATTGGAAAGGCCTAATTAGAAATTTAATAGGGTTTCCCTAAGGTCGATAGAACAATGCTCTTCGTTGTTGACCACTATCCACAAGCCTATCTAACCTTTTGCTTCTTAGAGATTAACCTATAATTACATGTCACATATTATATGTTAATCTAAAGCGTTAAATGACACAATCAAACATTGGTTGTCAATCAATAGCAAGAAAATGTTATTCATAATCAATAAATTAAGAGTAAAACCCATAGACAAGAAAACTCATTCATATTATCAAAATACTCCTAAGTATACAATGGGTTCCTCCAAAATTCTCTAAACTAGAAAACTATGTAGATCTTACTTTCCCATGGCGGTGGAAAAAATAGAACCCATCCTTTCTACTTGATTACAGGAAAAAAATGAAAGAAAAGCTAAAAAATAATGCTGTAGATGGATAGAGGGCGGAAAAACGAAGAAAACGAGTGGTCATATGCTCAAAACGGCCACCCGGATCAAAAGATATAACCTAATTACTGAAGTGCAGATTTTGTATCTGCACGAAGCGCTGCGATGCTACTAGTGGCGCTGTCAAAATCGGCTGTATAGTGTTTTTAGGGCCGCAACAAGGTCTTTTAGGGGCGTTTTGGTCTTTTTAGCTTCTATTTGACTTAATTGCTTCATTAGCATACCAAATTGGTCCATGTTAGCTCCGTTTTCTTTCTAATGCTTGATTCTACCTTTTAAGAGCTTGATACCTACAAAATAATATTTTTAACACATTAAATAGTGCAATGATCTCGAGTGAAGCTGAGGAAGATAGCACATTTTAGATGCTATTAGGCATCATACGTTATAAGGTCAACAAGTTTTTGGCTCCGTTGCCGGGGATTGGTTTCAATAATTTATGTTTTGAATTTTGGTTTATGCGGAAATCTTGATTTCGGGAAGTACAACGCGTTTAGCCGAAAGCGTGCCTGGTAATTTATGAGCAAGGACAACCAACCTGAGTTCATTTCTGACCCTAAGATCGAGAGAATTTTTCAGAGTAAAAGTAAAGCCCACCAAAAGAGACGTTAGCTTTACAAAGAAAAGAGGATGATAGACCAACAAAACAACGTAATCCCACCAAATGGAGCCAACAATGGAGTTAATAATGCATTAAATAATGCGTTGGCTCAAGCACAGTTTCAAGCTCGGCTTCAAAAGCAAATGTGAACTCACCCAATTATGTTTGCTCATGATTAGAATAGGCCAATTAGGGACTATGCATCGCTGATACTTTATGAATTTTCTCCTGGTATCATGCGACCAGCTATCTAGGGATCACGATTTCAGATGAAGCCGGTTATGCTTCAAATGCTCTAAACTGCAAGGCAATTTGGAGGTGTGCTGGGTGAAGATCCACATGCTCACTTGAAGAGTCTCATTAAGATCTACAACACATTCGTCATCCCGAATATTACACCAGAAGAGATAATATTGACATTATTCCTATTCTCCCTCAAAGATGAAGCCAGACAATTGGCGTACTCACTTGAACCAGGTGAAATTACCACTTAGGACCAAATGATTAAGAAGTTCATGAAGAAATACCTCCCACCCACCGAGAATGCTAGGAGAAGTAGAGACATTGCAAATTTCCAGCAGAAAGACAGGGAGACCCTAAGCGATGCTTGTGCTCGATTCAAAAGGCTAGTAAAGAATTGCCCGCATAGTGACTTTCCAGAATGTGTACAGATGAAGATATTCTATGATGTTCTGAATAAAGCGTCTCAGATAGCTGCAAATGTTGCCGCAGTTGGTGGACTACTGGACAAAACTTATACTGAGGGGAAAGACATTCTAAACTAAATCTTCAGAAACCACGAACACTGGGAAGACAATGGCTACAACAGAGCCAGGAAATGACATAACAACACATAAGGAGTGCCAGGAAATGATATTCGCTGCGTTACAAGCTCAAGTGGCTACCATGACAAACCTGCTGTAAACAATGACTTTGAACTAGGTAAACCCAAGAAGCGGTAATTAGATGAACGTAGTGAATCAAGTCATTGCAGTTAAATGTGTTGGATGCGGAGAGCCGCACGCGTATAAAATTTGCCCGCAAAATCCACAATCTGTGTGCTTTATCAGAAACAAACCATACTCCAACACATACAACTTTAGCTGGAGAAATCATCCCAATTTCTCTTAGGGTGGTAACAACAACCAAACTGAGTAGCATGGCGCACAGTTGAACAACAGAGGTGGATCATCTGGATTCCACCAGGGATAACACAAATAAAACCAACTGCATGGACAGACGCATCAATCGTCTAGTTCATCATTGTCAATGGAAGCACTTCTGAAAGAATACATGCAAAAGAATGACGTCTTACTGCAAACACATGCGACATCTATACGCAATTTAGAGCTTAAAATGGGGCAAATTGCGGGGGAATTGAAAATAGGCAAAAAGGCTCTTTTCCTAGCAATACTAAAGGCCTAAGATATGCAGGGAACTCGAGTAAGAGCAGTGTCAAGAAGTGTTCGGGCTTGGTTTGAAGGTGTTTTTCAATTATTATTGTAATGATTTAGTTGTTTTAAGCCATTAGATACCAAAACTAGTCCACTTTAGTGTGTGTAATTAATTGTGCATTTAGAATGTATGTTTTAATTAATTAAATTTATTTGTGCATATAGTATGCCATATAGATTTAAAATCCCACCATAGGATTAACATGTTTCATGCATATGATGTATGTTATAAAGTATTATAATGTGTGATATGCATGCTATAGTTATCATAGAATTAATATAAGTTATTATATTATTTTATGATGTATGTTATACATTGCCATTCTTTTATAAAGTGTTATAAAATGAATTAGACATTTAAAATCTATAACAAACATAAAATGCATGCTCACTTAGGGTTAACAAACCTATAGTAGGTAGTTAACTTATAAAACAAAGGTTACAAAAATTCACTTGACAAGATCCTATCTAAGGTTGAAGGTACTTAAGTTGATGGTTTACGGAACACCTGCTACCTGGGGATCGAACCGATTCTTGAATTTATGTAAACGTAGTTTTATGAGCTTGTGTATGTGATGTAAAGTATAAAAAAGGTTTTATCACTTAGACATCTTAGGTTTTAATCCAGTATAAGAGTTATACTTGGACTATAAAAACCTAGACTTAGGTTATATTTTATTAGCCGGAATATAACTAAATAAAGATACCCTATATAACAAATAGAACTTTTTCGTGGGAGAGTTGTATATATGATATACTAAGAGTTCACACAATGAGATTCATGTTGGGCTTTGCGTCACCCTGGGAGTGAACTCCATTCAGAGAGTGTTAGCATGAGTTAATAGCAAGGTGAATAGGGGAAGTAGTTCATAGTAAGGGGGCGAAGGGAGTGTGTCAATACATCCTACAATCTCTTTCATTGGGTCACATCGTGAGATTCCCATGATGCACCTACAAGTCATCCTAATATGACACTACCAATTAGAGGGTTTGTATCATGGGATTCAGAACATCGTCTGTAAGCCCCGTGCTTGTTATTGAGAGAAGGTAAGTAAAAAGAAATTATGGGACAGGTAAGTAAAGAAAATTGGCTAAGTTGGGGGAGAGTGAAAATGGTTAAGTGTTGGCTATGCATTGAAGGATGTTTAAGCTTGACAAGAGTTGTCGCTGATAAGCATGTGTTGAAGAGGGCAGCTCAGTGGGGAAATAGATGTGAAGGAAGAAGGGTGCAATATGGTTAATAGAAGTATGCGTTGAAGGCTACAATGTACTAGAAGTTGGCATCGTTATGCGTTGAGATGGCCTATGCGTTGGAGGATGGAATGTGTCGGACATAGAAAAGTGGCCAAGAGGGCCATGCGGTAATCAGCTATTCGGCGTTGAGCAATCAGTAGCATTGTAAGTTAAGACTATGCGTTACCGAAGCCATGCGCGGAAGGTGGTGTTGGCTAATTCCAGAAGGAGGATGATGTTAAAGCTGGTAAGTCAGTGATTTACATTGACATATAAAGGAGTGCATCGAATAATTAAACCTTTTTGGATATATTTTCGAACTCAGATTAACTCCATTTCGCAGACGAACAACGAGGAAAAGTAGAAGAATGTACTTATATCGAATTTGACTAGAAATCAGATCAATTTCATGATGATTTTGAAGCTGGAACCAGAAGCTTGATTGTTACTGATAGATTTGGACACCAATCGGTGTTTGAACAAGAGTGAACCGAGGACGTTGAAGCGGGAACTAAAATTTTGAGGTAAGTAAGTTGAGTCAATTCTTAGCAACTTCCATGAAGGATGTTTAAGCTAAATCCAAGCAAAAATGTGTTAATCTCTAGGAAGAAGTAAGCGGAGTTGAACTGCTAAACAAATCAAGGCAGCCAAAGTTATTTGGGAATAATTCTCAAATGAAGACGAGTCATGGTCTGAAATTTTGAGGTAAGCTAGGAAACTCACTACTTTACAAGATTGTAGAAGAAGGGAAATTCTGATTTTGGTTGTAATATGGTTTTTAGCAGGATAAAGGAAGAGTTTGACGGGAAGGAAGGAAAACTTTGATATCAAATGTCGCTAGACAGTGGTATCACTAAGGAGCAGGAGAGTGAGCAACGGAACGGGTGTCGCTGATAAACGCAAAGGAGCTCTGTGTCTCACAACTCTCGCTGATGTCTCGCTAGGTATCGTTCCTTAAGATGATATCGTTAGTCTAATTCACTCAAGTTTCGTTAGTGCAGTACCCAGTAATGTGAATTTCGCTGGTAGTCTCGCTAGTAACATAGAGTATCGCTAATTATTAATATGCATACCTAATGATTTTTAAAAAGGAGTCCAAAGGAAACCCAATATGAGAAATGTGTTTTACAGGCCAAGAAGAGCTCGGAAAAGCATACAATTCGCTCGGGGCCTAAGACAAACCGTGAGTGGCTCTCTAATTTGTCCAAGAATCATCGTTAATAATGTGTAAGTGAAAACAAGTATATTATGTGAATTCCTGTATGTGTGCTATCTAAATGCAAACCACGACCGAAGGACCATGTGTGAAGGCCTATGGAGATATGACATATGATACACAGTGCCGAGGGACCATGAGTGAAGGCACTAGTGAAATTAATTGAGATAGTTTCCAATGCCGAAGGACCTTGTGAGAAGGCATATGGAAATCAGTACATGAAGACTCAGTGCTGAAGGACCATGAGTGAAGGCACTCGAGCAGTGAATTTATAATGAAACTCAGTGCTAAGGGACATTATGAGAAGGCACTTGAGTGTTGAAACGTCGCAGGACGAAAAGTGAAGGCGTATGAATATATGAATATATGAATATATGAATATTAGGAACAGAATACTTGATAGCGTTGAGCTTTGCTCCGCTGCTTCTTAGAAAGGTATCTATGCTATCTTGTTAAATGGCATGAGTGATCCAGCAATCCGTACTAACAAGATATATATTAGTGTTATATTCAGCATTAACTCAAGGATTAGATTGTAATTGATATTTTAGTTACTCACTGGGCGTTAAGCTCACGCCTTTTTGTTTGTTGTTGTTCGTTTCAGGTAGCGAGCGTGTCCAGGACGCCTAGCCTACAGAAGATCCTTGTCTGGGCTTACTTGGTTTTAGTTCTCTGGGATAGTTGTAAATACTCAGTCTAAGTACATACTTTGTCATATATGATTTTTGTGGCATAACGAGCGTGAATTTTGTATTGTATGCTGAACAAATACATTCGTATAATAAATTATGAGCTGAGAAACCTTATGTAAACCTTATGATTACCTTATAATGTTATATTAGTATAAACATTTGTATATTTGGTCTGGTATTGAATTTTGTTTCAAGATATAAAATGACGTGTATGTGTATAGGTTGCACCTACTCCTAGGTTAGGAAGGTAATCTGGGAGAGGGTGTGACACCGTCAACTCCAGAAATGGATAGGGTTTCTTATGTCCGTTTTCAGTATTCTCTTTCCCTCAACGTGTTTATTTTTAGAGCAGTTTGGTCTCGATGATTCTGCAGCATCTTTTCCTTAATACATGAATTTTTTTTGTTTCTTTTCAGCTCTATTCTGCGTTAAAAAAGATATAAACTCGTAATTTCAAAAATAGTTGCTTTTGTAAACATTGTAAACACAAAGCTATTCATATTACAAAATTCAACTACCAAAATCATGCGTTTATCTTCAATATTGCTCCAATTACTTTGAATAAAGAATACAATAACTTGTATTTCTACACGTTATCATCTTTCGACCTCTAACTCTATCACCTGGAATTCTTCAGGGTTAGGCTCGGGATCCTCCTCTATTTCGACTATGAAGGCTGACCATAGCAAGAGGTCCCTGTTGTTGTCCTCCTCATCGAAGAAAATTACCTCATGGTAAGGCACCTTGATAGCCTTAAAGAGATGGAGTTACAGCGAGGTATCCTCTGGTCTCCTAATTGAGTTAGAAATTTAAGTGAAATGATCACTCAAACTCTATATCGCAGCTCTATTCTATGTCACGAACTAAAGACTATCCTACTGGATTCTAAAGAGTTCATGTTGCATAGAGAAATTATGGTTAAGTAATTATCTAACTACACCTTCTAAGGACATACCTTGGTTGGTCTCCTAAGCAAATTCCAATTGTTTAGGAACAACATGGTGGTAGTAGTACGATGGTGCTGCATAGGAACTACCATAGTTATAGGAAGGAGTTTTCCATCCAAGATGGGTGCAAGGCTCGAGTTCCCAACGACTATAGTGATCCCTTAAGGCATGACTCGTTAGCATCAGGCTCCTTTGTAGTTGCCTTTCAGCTAATAGCCGAACAAACAAAAGAAGATCACCAAGCATAATTCTGAGCTTAGAAATCTGCTCGGCCTCTTCTTCTTGTCGTTTGACAGCTTGCCTTGTGCGTCACGCATAGTACATACTATGCGTTCCATTAGTCGTAGCAAGCCTGACACCAGAAAAGAAAAATAATCAAAAGCAAAAGAAATCTCTAACTAGAAACTTAACTAAACAAAAAAAAAAAAAATGGCCTCCCCGACAATGACACCATTTTGACGTAGTTCCTTCAGGCATCGTTTAATTCCCAAAGGAAACAGATCAAAAACAATTTATAATACCGAATCCTACTACCTATATGATGGCGTAGCACAAGTGGCAAGACTAGGTCGATCCATAGGGACTGCACGTTATCTTTTGTTAAGCTAATTCTCTAACTATAGTAGTGAACGGGAAGGGGGTTATGTGTTGCATAGAGCTAAGGTGCAAAAATTAAATGCAAGAAAGTAAAATAAAGGGAAAATGTAACCAAAGATGAGAAAATCTAGCCTTGGGAGCAAATTGGGTTCCTGTGTAATTTATATCATTAAAATATCTTAATAAGCATATAATTGATTATGCATTCACAATGACTTACCCAATTCATCCAAATTCATCGACGCTACAGGCAACCAAATTGTTTGGAATGAACCAAGCAAGGGTCCTAACTATTAATTAAAGTCTTAAGCCCTAATTAATCTACATGCCTTAGGTCCTATTTGGTTTGACAAGTGATTAAATAAGATTAAGGTCATGTGCATTAGGCCCTAGGATTCCATTGTGTGACTAATTAGAAGAAAGCTCCAACTTAATTAACCAATTAATCTTTGAACGAAATTGAAACATGCATCATAGGTTTCAAGAAAAGCTTAAAACCCAAGCATACAAAATCCAATTGTTTGCTACTTATTTTAGGGTTGTAATCATAATACGAAGTTCATTAAAATAAATCTCAATTCATTACATAAGGTTTGCTCCTAAGAACTAGAAATTACTTACCTAAACATCTTCATAGACAAAGACAGTAGAGGGAAGAACTTCTAATCCATGATTATAACCCTAAAATAAAACGAAATCTAAGTTAAAGGAAGAAAGAAAAGGGCTAGTAGTTGCTGCTCCCAAGAATCCAGCTCTTCACTCCATACTTTCTACCTAAAAAATGAAGGGAAAATATAAAGAAACGGTCGAAGCGCCTAGGCGTTTAAAGGCAGCATCGTGTTGCGCCTGGGAGCTCCCTTGCTCGCACGTGTGTCTGATGGTTGGAGTGCCTAGGCGCTCCCAAAAAGTCTACTCTCAGGTGGAAGGCAGCTAGCGCAGCGTCAGCCAGTGCCTAGGTGCTAGGCAACGTTGGCCAATTTACCCTTTTGCGCTCCACTTGTTGCTAAAATGCTTCGCTTTGACCCAAATTTCGTTTGGAAGGTCTTGATAGTCTCCTTTGTTCATTTTCCTGGCAAAATCACTAAAATAAACATTAAATTCATGTGAACTAACAAGATTTAGGCCAAGATAAATAGCTCCTTTGGGGAGCTAACACCAAGGTAACCAAATGTAAATAATTGATGTTTTGAATTGAAAAAGATGTAATAAACAATAATGAGTGAACAAGGATACAGCTATACTCCAACCATTCAGGTAATGTGCCTTGAGCAATGTAGTAACATCATACCAAGACAATGACTTAACATGGGCAAGAAATTTCTTGCATTTGGTCTTGTGTCAAGTTCTTTTTGAAGTTCTAAGCAATTAATCCTATATTTCTATGGTTAACTAGTCCTTAGATTGATTAAGCACGATTCATTTACTATATGGTGTACCTTATTTCTAAGGCTACATGATCGTCCTATTTCTAGGCTCTTGGCCCCATAAACCACGCTACAATAATAGTTCACCAAAGAGAAAATGAAAGCAGGTAGAAACGAAATAAAATGGTGCTGAAAATTGATAAGAACAACCCATTTGGAACACTATCAATGTCACACCCTCTCCCAAGTTACCCTTTTAACCTAGGAAAGAATGTGAGGACAGTAGACATCGACCCTTTTACAACATCTACTATCAACCTGTACTTCTCTTAATTCATAAACTATAGTACCTGATAAACAGTTCATATCACATACAACAACATCCTCAAAACTCATAAACATGCCAAACATAATTTACATACTCCAGATCATATACAAACTCAAACATTCACACAATTACAAGTTCCCAACTCTCAAATCCTTTCATGTACAATGCGAAAGTCTTAGATACAAATTATACAAGGTCTACAAAACTAGGAGTAGTTGGATCAAACGAGGCTGGTGTAGGCTAAGCACCGTGGATTCGCTCGCTACCTGAAAAACAGAAAGTTTAAAGAAAATTAGTGAGCTAGGTTGCCCATTGAGTGACATGTTTAGGAAAACTTTAACTCAATATAATAACATAAATCATGTTCAAATAACAAGTAGTAAATCATTAGAATAGCTTACTATGTAAACTTAAAAATCATATTCTTTGGCTTTTAAGATAACCTTAGCTGAGGTGGAGTGGAGCTCAACACTACTCAATGTTGACAACATCCTTAGTTGGGGGTGGAGTAATCCTAATGCACCCAACATCAAAATAACCTTAATTGATGTGGAGTAATCTCAACACAATAACGTCGAATCTCTTTCTATGTGCACATAGGAATATCTAATATGGGGCTACCCATATACCTTCTCATGTCCTTCAGTATTAGGGACTAATAATAATATTAGGGTTGCCCATATGTCTTCTCAATGTCCTTCAGCATTGGGTCTCATTTTAAAATACATTTTAGAAACTAGCATGCTTTGAGAATAAATTGATGATAAACAAGAGTTCATAAAATCTCAGAGTTTCTCAAGTCAATCATTAAGTAATATGTTTCATAAAACTTAAGATCATAAAACAACATGCTTCCAAATTCAATTTCAAGTATAAATCATATTCTAAGCTCATGCTTGAAAATTCATGCTTACTCAAGAAAAAACTTGTGAGCAAATACACTTTAAATCATGCTTCATAAACATTCGTGAGCATACTTAAAATAATGAGGAAGTAAAGCTCATTTTAAATAAAATTGTTACTCACTACTTGTCTTGGGCTCCCAATGGGGTTATAAACCTCCTTAGCTTCTCTTGGCTTGAAAATAAATTAATTTGCTTCACTAAGCTTCTTTTAAATCATCTTAATTCATAGTTTAAGTCAATTGGGTCTTAAATATGGAATTCTAACTCAAAATGACCCACCACCAACCAAAAACTTGATAAAAATGTTAAGTGTAGCAAACTGTTCCTAGGCATGTCCTCTTGCCCACCCAGCTCACGCACAATCTGCCTAGCCCACCATGTGCGGCAAATCACGCCCATCCTTAGTGCCCCATGCACACTGGCACCCCTACGAGAAAACTCCCGCACACACGCAGGCAAAAACCTCAAAAGAGGCAAAGCATGCACCCATTCCTCGGTTGCTCACACCGACAGGGCGCCGGTCTCCTACTTGCCAGATGCCTGCGTTGTCCACTTACTCTGCGCACTAGCACACCTCGCTCAACAACCTGCACGCTCGCATCATCAATGGTATGTCAGCTTGCCCACTTGACGTTCAAAATACCCAAAATAACCTCAAATGAAATCTTACCTTCAGTCGCTGCCCGAGCTCTCCTGCACGCCTTTTGTCTTCAACCTTGACCCAAACACACCCGAAAACCTCCAAATCGCTGTATACACTTACCAAAATTAATGTTTCTAGCCAAATTTAAACTTTACTTCCTATTACATACTTGTAAATAAATGTCTTAACTAGCTTACCTTAAACTTCCAGCTTCTAATTTCTCTTCTTCCACCAGATATCACTAAATCATTGCACCGTGCTATAGATTGCTCGACAGCCTGAACAACCTTGAATCTCTGACGAATTCCTTCTTCTATCTCAATGAATTTTCTTTCTGCAACCCTCTCTCTGAAATTAGACTCGATTAAGAGAATTTTGGTAGAAAAACTTTTCAGATAGCACGAGTAATTTGCTCAAACTGTCCTTCAACATCCAACCTTTTATTTATAACATTCACTGGAACTTCATGCAAAACCTCGGTAATCTATTATTAACAACTTCTTTTCAACTCTTTTCACTGTAAAGGGACTCATAGAATGGCAGAGGCAAATAGAGCTTTTGCACATTTTCGTTACTCAGCTTGACACGTGCTTACCAACGCCACAATCAACCTTAATTTGACACCTAACCAGACTTAATTAATATTTAAATGTCATACTTATCTATTTAGGAAGAGTCATGGATGCATCACCTCACAACTTTCTCTTCTACGCATAGTTGACAACTCTTTTAAGGTTCTTCTCCTTCTCTCGGCTACATGAGTTGCACGCAGCCTTAAGACTTGATGCCCCTCTAGGACACATCACCCCTCTTGCAATAGCGCATCAAAGATGCAACCCAATCATTTGCACAACACACACTAGGACGCATCCTTTCCTTGTCAACGACCTTAAGCCAAGCACTCTAAAACACATCCTACCACACTTGCCTACACACTTCAAGCCACACACTTAGCCTTCCAAAACGCCTCTTCCATCACCCATCTAGCACTCTTATGCACGCATCAACCTTAAGATTTAGGCTCAGCCACCCATATGTTCTCCACGCCCCAAACAAACACTTAGCCAAAGTTTTTCCAATTTTTTCTCCTTTCTATGTTAACCACTCACCTCATCAGTACACACACAACTCAACCACTTCACACCTAAATTAGCACTCGGCTACTTGCCCTTTTAAGCAAAATGCATTGTTCCTTAAAACACTTCATCCCACAGCTAAGTCCACAAGCAAGTCTTCCTTGAGTCTTTCCTGTATCCACGCCTCTTCAAGCCTAAACAATGAAAAATTTTCTAAGTCCACGACCTTCTACACAACTAGTTTAGCTTTAAAAACTTGGAAATAAAAGTAGGGTTTACAATCAAACTCTCAAATTGATCCCTAGACTCAATTCTCCTTTTACAAGGTCGAATTTCGCCTCTACACTTTACTCTCATGAGGTAGGGATAACCTAGAGTTAAAGTTCTTTAGAGGAACCATCATTCATGAAATTTGTAACTGAGAATGGAGGGTTTTCTCGAAGGAAGGTGCGGCTTTGCTTGGGTTGTCTCATTGTTGACCATGGAGGCCTTCTCATCCTTTTACAGGCCTCCAAACCGTTGTAGGCTAGCCAAAACTAAAGTTCCAGGGATTGCTTGGCTGATTCTGGCGCTGAAAAGCAGGTCAGGACTGAAGGAATTGGAACTGAATTGATTAAGACCGACTTTTGAATTTTAGGGTTTTGATGTGGTCGCATTGACTTCAAGTCATATAGGCACATCACATCATTTTCTCCAAAACTATTAATTTTACCTGCCAAAGTTCACAAATTCACCTTAAATCAATAAAAATGAATTTTTGGCTCTTCAAAGAACTTAGGGCAAAACATATGCAAATGCTCATTTTTCTAAGTAAAAGTATGAAAATAACAAGCTGATCGAGCTTGAATGGTCATACCCAAATAATTTTGAAAAGAAAAATTCATCCTTCAAATTTCAACATTTGGTAGCCCAAAACTCCAAGGTGCCATAAGCATCACCCTAGGTAAATTCTTCTCCCTATTTCTAGCTTGTTCTAACCTTTTGCTGATTAATAACTTAAGCATCAAAGGTTTTTTGGCAAGCATTACACTGATGTTCTCTTCTTTTCTTTTTTCCAAGTTGTCTTGCTTTCCATAAATTACAAGTTTACCGTTCAGGCACATGAAAGTCAAGTGAGTTATCCTATCTGAAATTTGCCATCAACAGTTTTGAATTTTTCATCAACAATTATAAACTATATTTTGAGTATAAAACAAATTTGATCCATTGTTATAATTTTAATTATTTTCGCATTAAAAAAAATAGCCATTGGATTTTCCTACCTCATCCACATTTAAAACTTTCCCAATAAAATCACAAAATTGAATTTTATTTTGTTTTATGTAAAAATATATATTTTATTCATGTAGTTTGGATAAACATGTGGGAAGCATGCAGACAACGGTTGTAGGGTTTTTTTGTCTTTTCAAATGAAAATGCAATGAACGGTTCCAAACTTAGGCATGCAAGTGGGCATCTTGTTCATGAGAGTTGTGGGATTTCTGATTTGGAAGTTACAATAATAATCCACCATTTATTTTCACTTCAACACGTGTACAATACCATTTCAAATTCTACATGCAATTTCTAATAGGTATGAAAAGATTTCCGTACTGCCCAATTTATTGTTTGCTATATCAACATGCTTTTAAAATTAGGATATAATCTACTAATATAAGTATATAATGAGAAAGATTTTCCATTAAGGTCCCTTTATTTATTGTGTGCCACAGTGACATATTTTTAAAAATAAAGTGGGGTCCATTGACAATGTGAGGTCTAAAATTTATAATATGACAAAGAGAATATGTAGTATGAGGATGCTAGAAATTTTTTCGTATGAAACCCACAAATGTATGAATGACAAATTTCTAGTGTGCTATTGTAATACTAGAAAAAGATATTTTTCACTTTCTTTCCTTCTTTCTTTTTTGAAAAATATCTTTTTGTCTCTAAATTTTTAGTATGGTTTTTATTTGGTTCCTAGTGGTGTTAGACAACTACTAAATTTTAAGTTTAGTTTCAATTTGCTACATTAGTTTCAAGATTTAAAATTCTTACCCTTGAGTTTTCAATAATACACTTTTAGACATTTTGGTTAATTTTCCACTAGTTATATTGAATTTGTTTTTCATTAATTTTCTATCACTATTAGATTTAATTTAAATCTTCACTTCATAATTATTTTTAATTAATTGAAAGGTTAAATAAAAACAAAAAATAACATAGATACTCTAGACTAATAGAGTAAAATCTACACAAATCTAGAGATTTTAATGGAAACTTTACTCAAACTCGAGGGATTAAAAAAGAATTTTTGTTTCTTTTTTTTCTTTTTTAAGACGTAAAATAAGTTCAAACTCAATATCTTCTTATAAGATTGGTGATTTTGAGCATAATTTAGTGGGAAAATACTTATGATCTTTCTTAGAGTTTAAAATTTTGATCACACCCCTCCATATATTTGTTATACTAAAGGATTAAAATATCGATATTGATATCGATGTCGAGATTTTAATTTTATGGATGTATCAATAAAATATCTATATCAATGAATATTTCTATAAATATGACTGTTCATGAAAATTAATTAACTTAATAACTAAATTATTTTTGTAATGTTCCGAGTGTAGGAAAAGGATATAAATGAATTGAAATCATATCCGAATGAGAGGGATCTTGAGAATATGAAAGTATGGTTCAAAAAAGCTTAAAAGAATTAGAAGTTATTTCTTATCTAACAAGGTGCACTTTCCTTTTCGGAGGCTTAATAAAAAAAACTCTGAAGTTAAGTATACTTCGCTTGGAACAATTTTATGTAGAGTGACCTCCCGAGAATTTTTCTAGGAAGCATGTGAGTGAGGACACCAACAAAGATGATGTTGCCAAGTTACAGAGACATGTTGGGGCCATCAAGGTCCGAATCCTAAATCCAAGGCGAAACAATTTTAATAGATAACCTCCAGAAAAAGGTTATAGATTCTTTGTCTACTATTCATTTTCATATTATGGTTAATAGATAATAACTTTTTATATTTTATGTGTTTTTATAAAAGATTTCAAATATATCAATTAATTCTTAATAGCACCGTTGACCGCTCTAATTTATGGATATTGATAGCTATAATGACATACCAACATATATTTAAATGGCTTGGTTATGCTAAAAAATTTACCCATAAACATGTTTTGTTGGATCAATTTTCATTCTAAACTTCCAACTTCATCAAATTAGATCTCAAATTTAGTTAGATGTTACCATTTATACCCTTTATTCATTTCTCTAATTTTCTCACTAATTTTAACAAAGCTAAGCAATCTAAAAATCCCACTAAATCAATGTGTACCTTTTCCATCAACTCAATTAATATATATATATATATTTGTTGTATTTCTCTTATTCATCTTCTTCCTCTTCACTTCTCTTCTCTCTCTCTCTCTCTTCAAACTCCCATCACATTTCCCTTCCTTCTTCTTTTCCTTTTTGTATCACCCTCTATTTTATATTTTTTATTTCCAAGTTTTTTTTTTTTTTTTCAAATGTATATGCAGAATAACCCAAAATTCAACACCTACATCTCTTTCTAATTATCCCTAATCTATAGGGATTAATTAGGAAGAACGAAACCCGCACAAAACTTGAAATTCTCGTTACTTCTCTAGTTGAACACGCAAAGAAGTAAAAGAATTGGCTTATAGAAAAAGAAAATCCCTTGAAACTTAGAAAACTAATTAGAACTCTTTCGGGAAAAAAAAAAAAAAAAAAAAAACTTAGAAAACTAATTAACAATTTTACCTCCAAAATAGACCTTATTCAAGCTTGATTCAAGTTTAAGATATAAAACCACAAGTTCTTCCTGCGTTTTTCTTTTTCTCTTCAACTTCCCTTTTCTCCCATTCTCTTTCTTCAAATTTACTTTTATTTCCCATTTAAATTTATAATGGAAAGATGAAAATGGGGTGTTTACATATAAAAAGTAAAAAAATAAAAGTTTAATACTATTTTTAATTTTCAAAACTTGGTTTTGTGTATTAAAATATTAATCCTAAAACTAATAAAATAACCAAACAAATAAATCAATGGGTAATGATAGTATTTATAAATTTAATTTTCAAAAATCAAATAGTTATCGAACATGACCAATAAATAAATAAAAAGATAAGATAATTTTTTACTTTATTTGATAATGTTTTTAAAATAACGAATAAAATTCAACTTCAATTATAAAAATGTTTCTTAAATTTGAAAACAAAACATACAGTAAAAACGAAAACGTTATTAAATAGAGTAGGCGATTAATGTCCTAATTAAATAGAGTAGGGCGATTAATGTCCCAAAAGGCCCTACCTCCTAATTCTTATTGAAAAACACTTTAAATTGATAGATATCTAGAAGTCGCGATTGCAAGGCCTAAAGGGACAGTCCCCACCAATTAGTCAGGTGATAAGGATCAAACAAACCAATCCTAAAACGACACTCTCCATTCTCATCCCTCTCTTTATACTCATTTCCCCCCAACTCTTTCATACCAATTTCAATTTCTCCTCTTTCTTTTTTTTCTCTTTTTCTTTTTCTTTTTCCTTTAAAATAATTTTAAAAATTCTAAATTATCATTTCTGATTTTCATCACTATGATTCGTTTTTTGCGACGATCTTCCTCTCGGAATTTATTCTTCGGCTTTCTCAACCAAAACCTTCGCTATTCCGAGTCTCCAGTGGCGGTCCGGTTCAGCGGTCGTCAGACGGAGCACCACTCGAGATTACTTTGGCCGACATGTCGTTTTGAATCCACCGAAGCCGCGCGACATGTAGATCAACTTTATCTTCCTAACCACGATGATCAGGTTTGGTTGTTTTATTGTCTATCCCCTTTTAACTTTTTCTGTTTCATCATGCATGTGATTTTTTTTCTTTTCTTTTTCTCTTTCTTTGAATATTATTATTCTTATTCTTTCTCTTTTTTAATGTTTAAAAATTGGATGACAACTATTTCTTATCAAAAGTTAAATTACAAATTTAGTCCTTTAAATTAAATTTAAGTTAAAGGGGTTAGAATTTAATTTTTATAATTTAATAAAATTTTCATAAACAATCGTTATAGTAAGACTATTTGTAAAACTTTTATCAAATTACAAAAAATATTTGAGGCTCTTTTCAAATATAGTAACAAGAACAACAAATTTACAAATATAGCAAAATTTTACTATATATATACAATAAATCGCGATAGACTATTATCTGGGTCGTCTATCGCAATCTATCGCAGGTAGATTATAGTCTTTTGCAGATAAATTGTGTATTTTGCTATTAGTTTTAAAC
Source organism: Citrullus colocynthis (assembly GCA_031780015.1). Lineage (NCBI taxonomy): Eukaryota > Viridiplantae > Streptophyta > Magnoliopsida > Cucurbitales > Cucurbitaceae > Citrullus > Citrullus colocynthis. Next base: position 436,559 of record QLSR01000147.1, read on the forward strand.
TTTTTCAGTAGTTTTGTCATCTAAGATAATTTCTCAAGTATTTACGAGTTTCTATCAAATCATAGAGATTTTAAATTCTAACTTTTAAAATTATAAGGATTAAAATTTTAACTTCTTTCAAACCATAAATTCTAAATTTGTAATTTAGCGTAAAATAAATAGTACAACTAAAATATAATTAGGAACCAAGTTATCTATATTTTTAAGAAATTTGGTATGTTCGAAACAAATTTTGAAGTTCTGATGAAAATATTTAAAATGAGGTAGAGTGCATGTGGCAAAATTTTTAAGTATTTAATTCAAAAAATAAGCTAAGTTATTTTGAAAAAAATTGAAATTTTGACAACTACTCAAAATAGATTTTAAAATGTACGTTAAACCCTTTCTATTGAAAGAATTTAAATAAAAATGAGTTTTTTAAAAATACATAAACTCTGATCAAACAAAAACAATAATAATTCTAATTTCACATGATTTTAAAAGCCTCCTTTACCTCCTAAATAGCCACTATTTATAGCCTAAAAAATAACTTAAATAAATAATTAACTAAATTCATACTATTAAGTACTAATTAAGCTCAAATTAATAACTAAACTAATTTTAACTAAATTTTACAAATTATCTAACAGTTGATTCCATTTCAAAGTTTAGGGATAAAAATAGAAATTTTCTAATTTTAAAGAGATATACAACTGAAATTTATCTTAGATTTTAAGGGTAATTTGTATAATGTAATTAACTTATATCAGGAAAACTTAGTGCCAAACAACACAAAAATTCTTACTAACTAGTTTGGTTGTGCTCAAATTAATAATAATAATAATAATAATAATAATAATAATAAAAAAAAAAAAAAAGTCTTTGGTCAAGCTGCCTTCTTCTATTTCCTTTGTAATTTTGTTGTTTCGATGTATTTTTCAAAAAAAAAAATTAAAAAAACGGCATGTGTGTATACATATTTGGATAATTTAATTTAATTTTAATATATTAGTATTTTTTAATTGAATCTGAAGTTATGAATTATATCCTTGAGAATGGATAAGGATGTGTTAAGGTGTAATCCATGTGAAAATATGTAACTTAATAATCAATTAAAAGTACTAATTTTAAAAAAAAAAACAAATTAAAAACCTTTGTTCTTCCATAACTTTTTTTTCTCTATAAAGCTTTTTTTTGTTTTAATTTTTCTATTTTCAATTTTGCTACTTAATTTGTCCATCTCTTAAGGTGTAATACTGTCATTTAATTTTCTTTTTAAAATAAATAAATAACATAAAACTCACTCTCTTAAACTTTTCTTCAAAAGGACAGCAAAAATGACAATAGTTATTAAAGAATTTTTTTTTTTAAATAACGTGGTAAAAATAAGGTTGGGTTGAGAGTATTAACAAAAACATGGCATATAAATTGTGGACTCGGTTCACAATTTACCTTCCACATGGCATGAAAATCGTAGACTCGGTCCGGGTCCATGGTTTGTCCGAGGTGAGTTTTTTTTTTTTTCCTCTCTTCTTCGTGACTCCCCTCTTTCCTTTTCTTCCCTTCCCTTTTTTTTCTCTTCTTCTCCTACATCTTCTTCTTCTTCTCCAACTCTTCTTCTGGTCCAAAATCTAACGCTACCAATAGAAGCGAATGTGAGAGCGAGAGACGGAAGAGATGAAAGAGAGAGCGAGACGCTTCTTCTTCTCTTGCTCTCATCTTCGTCTCGCTTGCCTTGAACTCGACAGAGACGAAAGAGAGAGCGAGAGCGAGACGACAAAGACGATCGTCTCTGTCGTCTCGCTCTGGCTCTCTTTTTCATCTCTTTTGTCTCGCTCGTCTCGATCATCTCTGACGTCTCGCTTGTCTCACTCTCGCTCATCTCCCTTTTTTTCCACGCACTTGGTGTGATCTCTCGCCCTTGCTCACTGTAGTTGGCGTCGAATTTTGAACCAAAAGAAGAAGAAGAGAAAAACGAAAAAAAAAAACAAGTTAGCAAATCATGTACCCAAGGGCGAAATGGTGGACCTGGTCCATCGTTTGCATGCCATGTGAGGGTAAATTGTGGACCGGGTCCATGATTTACCTGCCATGTGGAAATCATGGACCCCGTCCACGATTTTGTTATCCTGTTTTTGTCAATATTTTCAACCTAACCATATTTTTGTCGTTATTTATTAAAATAACATTATTGATCAAAATAACATTATTTATCAAAAATAGCCCTTATTAAAGTATATGTATATTTTTTGTTTTTTTTTAATTAGAAAAAAGTAAAATAATAGTATGTATATCCACTTACACGTATAATGATGACTTTTCTAAAAAAAATGGATTGTATTTAATATTAAAAACTCGTAAAATCATATAAATTGAAAAATTATTTTAAATAATAAAATTGTTGAAATTTATCTATAAATAATAACAAAATATCATAGTCTATCTGCGATAGACAGCGATGGACTACTCTCTATATCTATCATAAAACAAATAGATATAGATAGTAGTCTATCATAAATAGACAACAAAATTTTATTATATTTATAAATATTTTAATTTATTTTTCTAAAAATAATAAATTATTTAATATTATTGCACATGGATAATATTTAATATTAAAAAAACTGTACCATACCGAATAATGTCACTAGCTCCGCTCCACATACTCTTGTTCCAGTTAAATTGATTTGTACATTTTTTATTGTTTAAATTAAAATACAAGAGAAGAGAAATATAATTTTTTTTTCAACTTCAATAATTGTAATCTTTAACATGATAATTAGTATATTATTAATTAGATTATGCTTGAATTAATTAGAAATTCAGAATTTTAAAAGCTACAAATATCCTAACCGGATGAAAATATCTTTTAGAATTATTACCTCTTGATTAACTTTTAATTTTAAATTCAATTGAATTAAATCTAAAAAAAGATAATTTGTTTTATGAGAATTCAAAATTAAAATAAGATGGACATATGAATTACGTAGTTTAATTTGTTTTACATTAATATAAGAAACTTAGGATGTCTAAACATTCTAAAATGTTCTTATGAGCGATATTTCAAGAAATTTGGATGTCCAAATATAGGTTATACATAAATATATTCTATGTATGTGTATATGTATATATTTTAATCTTTTTTTTTTTTATGTCCATTCTATAATTAATATAAATTGATATGTCCATTTAATAATATAAACCAATTGCAACTCTATGCAATTAACTACATATTTATATTTTTCATTTACATGTAAAGTAAAATCTATTAAAATTGTACTATATATAGTTCAATTTATTATCAATTGAAATATAAAGTGGAAATATTTATTGACTTTACTCTTCCAATAGTGATCATCCAATATTTTTTAAAAGAAAATAANAATAGTATGTATATCCACTTACACGTATAATGATGACTTTTCTAAAAAAAATGGATTGTATTTAATATTAAAAACTCGTAAAATCATATAAATTGAAAAATTATTTTAAATAATAAAATTGTTGAAATTTATCTATAAATAATAACAAAATATCATAGTCTATCTGCGATAGACAGCGATGGACTACTCTCTATATCTATCATAAAACAAATAGATATAGATAGTAGTCTATCATAAATAGACAACAAAATTTTATTATATTTATAAATATTTTAATTTATTTTTCTAAAAATAATAAATTATTTAATATTATTGCACATGGATAATATTTAATATTAAAAAAACTGTACCATACCGAATAATGTCACTAGCTCCGCTCCACATACTCTTGTTCCAGTTAAATTGATTTGTACATTTTTTATTGTTTAAATTAAAATACAAGAGAAGAGAAATATAATTTTTTTTTCAACTTCAATAATTGTAATCTTTAACATGATAATTAGTATATTATTAATTAGATTATGCTTGAATTAATTAGAAATTCAGAATTTTAAAAGCTACAAATATCCTAACCGGATGAAAATATCTTTTAGAATTATTACCTCTTGATTAACTTTTAATTTTAAATTCAATTGAATTAAATCTAAAAAAAGATAATTTGTTTTATGAGAATTCAAAATTAAAATAAGATGGACATATGAATTACGTAGTTTAATTTGTTTTACATTAATATAAGAAACTTAGGATGTCTAAACATTCTAAAATGTTCTTATGAGCGATATTTCAAGAAATTTGGATGTCCAAATATAGGTTATACATAAATATATTCTATGTATGTGTATATGTATATATTTTAATCTTTTTTTTTTTTATGTCCATTCTATAATTAATATAAATTGATATGTCCATTTAATAATATAAACCAATTGCAACTCTATGCAATTAACTACATATTTATATTTTTCATTTACATGTAAAGTAAAATCTATTAAAATTGTACTATATATAGTTCAATTTATTATCAATTGAAATATAAAGTGGAAATATTTATTGACTTTACTCTTCCAATAGTGATCATCCAATATTTTTTAAAAGAAAATAAACATTTTATATAATTTCTCTCACTTTTTTTCTATTTTGATAATGCACATAATTATAAAAAATTCTCTAAAACCAAATACTATCAACCATATTATTCGCTTCTCTTAAAATAACTTGAAGTATTTCAAATCTAAAACTAAAATTATTATTTATTCTAATTTCTTTTTATAAAAATTTCAAAACTATAGTGATTCTTTTATAAAATATAAAAACAACATACAAAATTACTATAAATAAAATTCATAACAACAAAATGTTAAATTATTGAAGACAATAAAAATGTTATTTAAATTTAATTATATTATATTAATGCATAAATTATTCGAAAAAGGAAGAAATGGTCGAAATAATACTTCATTTCAAGACATTTCCATTTGGAATTTCGGCAAAACAAACATGTTTGTTTAAATATTCTCTTATATCCTTTTATATATATATATATATATATATATTTTTTTTCAAAATGGTTTTCATGTCAAATATCTATATTTTTCGTTATCTACAATTCTAGACATTTGAAAATTCCAATTATATTTTGATTTGAAAAAAAAACACAAAAACAAAAACAAACGGCCCGAAGTGTTACTGCAAAAAGTTAAATAATTGGATTTGACATTATTCAACTGCTAGCTTGAAGAATATAAATTAACGATTTGCTTAGAATTTATTTTACAATTTATTTATTCAAATATTTATTGGCATAGGAGTTAGATTTTCCAGGAGGAAAAGTTCCATTTACAAATGAAATGAGATTCATTGCTGAGTCGACCCAAAAGCGAGTTCCGTGTTATCGTGTGCTTCATGAAAATGGGAACACTCTTACATCAAACAATTTTACGCAGGTGCTACTCTTTTATATATAAATATATATATATATATATATATATATATATTATTTTCATTATATCATTTTATTTCAATTAAATTGTTTAGTTAAGGGAAAAAAAAAAAAAAAAAAAACACATCAAAACTACAATGATTTGAAATTTCAAATTTGATTAAAATTGAGATTCCACAATGTAAAACACTTATTGCCATAGCATATCACTCTTAATTGATGTGAACCATAGACATTTAAACAATTGTTATAAATTTTAGTCTTTGTCCAACTTTTCGTAAATTCTCTACCTAATTTTAATAATAATAATAATAAAAGCAAATAAAGAACGCCAAAAATTCATGAATTTCAAGAAAAAATCCACTCTCCCCCCCCCCCCCCCCCCCCC
>QLSR01000147.1:442923-459561 GCA_031780015.1 Citrullus colocynthis
AAAAAAAAAAAAAACCCCCCCCCCCCCCCCCCCCCCCATAAAATTCATTGACAACCTCTTTTAAAACTCATAAATTTCAAAAAGAAAAAAACAAAAAAAACTCTTATTTTTCTCTAAAATTTATTAATTTTGTACTCGATTAACATTTTATAATTTGACGAATACAAAAAAATTGTTTTTCATAACCCTTTCTCAACTCAACCAATTCGATAGAAATTAAAAATTGTGAGATAATTGATACACCCTCACTAAATTTAGAAGTGAGAATTATTTACCTTTATTAATTCAAAACCAATTCAAAAAGAAAAGAAGAAAAAAAAGGAGAAAGAAAAAGTAAAAAAAATTTTATCGTATTTTAGTCTAATATTATTGATGTAATATTTTAGTCTTTGTACTTCTTAACCGCTACATTTTTGTCTCAATTGTTCGAACTTGATAGTTGAGGAAAGATGTAGCGATTAAGATGTACAAAGACATGATTACCCTTCAAACAATGGACACCATATTCTATGAAGCACAAAGACAAGGAAGAATCTCATTTTACTTAACTTCATCCGGGGAAGAAGCCATTGCCATCGCTTCTGCAGCTGCACTTCTACCCGACGATGTCGTTTTGGCTCAGGTATATGAAATTATCTTAGTTTTTTGTTTTAAGTTTTAGTTTGTCCTAGCCTTTAGAATTTCAAACTGTTTATGATTTGTGTATATATATTCTAATTGATAAATTTGTTAAAAACAAGGTTTATGTATGTACCTTGGGTTCTTAAGTTTTGAAAATGATATGATTTCTATTTGATCTTTTGGGGTTTTAAAAGGGACAATTTTAGTCTCAAAAGTTAGAAAATTGTTGGAAATGGTTCTTGAGTTCTCTTAACCATTAGTAAAGTTATTTGTCTGTTCAATTGTTGATTACACTGACCGCTTTCGGTAATATTATTTTAAGTTACTAAGATTTTTTTGATGATTTGTATTAGGGAAAAAAATACCTCCCACTACTATTATAAGAATAAACAGAAAAATAATAAACAAATTAAAAGAAAACAAGAAAACTAGGAACACAAAAATTAACGTAGAAAAACTCCAAACCAAAAAATACACTATGAACCAGAAAAATTTTACAATGTGAAAAAGTATTACAATCATACATAAATTCCTCTCTTTCTGGACCCAACTACAAGAGTACTATCTGACATATATATATATATATATATATATATATAGTGCTTCAAATTGTGATTTGAAACCAAATACAGGAACTCCTTTTATAATGCTTGAAGTTCATCATTACTTTAAATTTTTTGATGTAAGACAATTGTATTTTTAATATTTTGTCACAACCTAATATAGATTAGTCACATCAGTACATAACAAACACATATTTTTAAGTCATGTTATCCATGTGTTAAGCAATTAAAGACAAAATAACAAGAAAATTGAGGTAATTTTATTTACAATTTTGATTGGTTTGGCAGTATAGAGAACCCGGAGTGTTATTATGGCGTGGGTTTACGTTGCAAGAATTTGCAAATCAATGCTTTGGAAACAAAGACGATCATGGAAAGGGTAGACAAATGCCCATTCACTATGGCTCTAACCATCACAACTACTTTACAATTTCATCTCCCCTTGGGTAACTCTTTTATCTAATCAACTCGCTTCTCTCTATTTGATACTATATGTAACAACGTAAACTAGGTCAATGAGATAGACTAAAGGTAAATTTTTCCATACTATGATGGTACATTTTTAGAAATAGGGTAGGACCCACCAGCTAATATGTGGGCTCCATAAATATTTATGAAAGTAGATTTATAGTGAGAAATTTTCTATTACTATAAGTCCGCTTTTATAAATATTTATGGATTATTAATTTTTCAATACCTAAAAGGGTTCTCATAGATTAGGTTAGGTAATGCATACTACTTTTATTCAATTTGACATCTCATTCAATGGTGTATTATTTTAAAGGAAATTTTTTTCACGCTCTATCTGTTTATTGTGTGTCATATCGGCATACTTTTTTAAAAAATAAGGTGTGGTTCACTTATATCAGTGTGAGACCCACTAATATTTATAAAGATAAATTTATAATGTGATGAAATAAAGTAGGGTAAAATAGTTTGGAGTGTTAGAAAATTTGCGTATAACTCCCATGCCACTCTTAAATCTTCCTTTTACATTATCACACTTAAAATTTTCCCTTATGCATGTTAGAAACACATCAGAGTTCTTGATTAAAAGAAACTGCTAGTTTTTAAAAATATTTTAGATTTGAGAGTATTTCTTTAGACGTAAATAACAAAAGTTTTTTCAAATATAGCAAAATGAACTAAATTATTTATAAATATAGAAAAATTTTACTATCTATCGGTGATAAACTTCTATCACTTGAGTGATAGATTGCAATAGAAGTCGTTGATATCTAGTGAAATTTTTCTATATTTATAAACAATTTGATATTTTTTCTATTTATAATAATTTTTCAAATAGATTTATTGTTATTAAACTTCACATTAATTTTCCAATACCTAAAAACATTTCTATAAGAAAAAAAAAAAAAAAAAAAACGCAACTTTTTCTTTACCAAGAAGATGTTGGTCTTCACATTTTAACCTTATTATTGAAAATCTTAACTCAAAACTGAAGACATAAAGCAGAGTTGTGTGATCTTTTATTTATTTATTTTACTGTATACAATTTGAAATCTATTTTTTTTTTTTTTCAAAAAATTAAAGAGATCATATAAATTTGTGGATTTGGTTAAAATTTGGTATTAATGTATGTCATTGAACTGAATCGATGTGGTTTTCATGTAACAGAACACAACTTCCACAAGCTGTTGGTATTGCTTATTCCCTTAAAATGGATAGAAAAGATGCCTGTGCTGTGGCTTATTTTGGAGATGGCACCACCAGCGAGGTAAATTACTCTACATTTATTAATAATTTAGGTTAAATATTTGAATATTTAACCTAAAGTCTCTAACATTCGAGTATTTTTTTTATTTAATTTAATTCATATAATTTTAAAATATTTTGATTTCGTTTTTGTATGCTTCAACATAGTTACATTATATCTTTTTCGTTGAACAAGATTAAAATTTGTTAATGATGTACTTACATGACATAATTAATACATTGAACAAAATTTTAGGGAAAAAAAAAAAAAAAAGAGTTGGAGCTATCTAGAAGAGAGTTGCTGATTTTTCTTCCAAAGTTTTTAGAAACAAATTGAATCTTAGACTTCGAAATTGATAATGTAAGTTCATACCAATTGAACTAGTTGAAAAATATAATGTCATCTAAATTTATCATCAATCAATTTTAACGGATAAAGACAAGAGACAAAAGCATTCACATATGAGATATAAAAATATATTTAGTCTTTAATTTATAGTACTTGATTTTACTTCTAATTATCTTTTAAGTTCTAGTTTTTACACTTATTAGTTATTAGTTATCGTATGGAAAATATTTTACATTTAGAAAATATTATAACAAATTATTACCAAATTTTAAATTAAATAATTAGATAAGAATAACGTATTTATATGCAAGAACATTGTTCGTAGACTACCTTATCTCTTACTTAAAAAGAATAGAAAATAAAATTAAAAAAAAAATGTTGTTGATATGGCTAAGGTTAGCATTAAAGGTTGATATAGCTAAGGGAATTTCTTTTTCCTTTTCCTTTTCTTTTTCTTTTTCTTTTAATGTTTAATGTTGTTTTTTTTTATATATATATTATTATTATTTTTGAGAAGCATGGATATAAGGGAATCTTAAAGGTTGTAATTTCTATGAACTTTTTAATCTACCCAAACATCATGGTGTCACTTAAAAGATATTTGTCAGAAAATGACTCAAGTTATCTTATTCTCATGTTTTATTTAGTATATAGTAAATATATATGAACAAATAATAATAAAAGATCCTTAAAATTCCAATCAATTTCATATTAAACAACATATATTTTTTACTATATTATATAAAATACTTCTAAATTTTGTAAATAGTTTAAAAATAGTACAAATTTTAAAAACTTTTAAAAATGTTCTTAAAATTTTAAAAAGAATTCAAGAGTACTCTTTCTATTGGTTTTTTACGAACATTGCTAATACTATGTTAAAATACCTATAAACTTTCAAAAATCTCATTAATACCATTAAATATTTAGAGCTATTTTCAAAAATATCAAAATGACCAAACTATCTATAAATATAGAAAAATTTTGCTAATAGACACGAAAATGTCCTATATTTATAAATAATTTTATTTTTTTCTATTTATAATAATTTCGCTTAAACTTATTTTTAAAAAAGTTTAAAATACCATTATTAGTATAGGAATGAAGATAATAATATTTGGTTAAATTACAAACTTAATTTTAGATTTGTATCTATTTGATTCTAGTAGTCTCAGAATTACAAATTCAGCTCATTAACTTTCGAATTTTTTAAAATTGAAAAAAAAAAAAACTTAAGAAATAAAATTGAAATTCATATGTAATAGATGAATTTTTTATATAAAAAAAAAGAAAATTAGATTTAATTGAAAGTTTAAAATAAAAAAATGAAAATTGAAATGATATTATACAGGGGGATTTCCATGCGGCTTTAAACTTAGCAGCCGTATTAGGAGCGCCGGTGGTTTTCATCTGCCGCAACAACGGCTGGGCCATCAGTACTTCAGTCCAAGAACAATTCCGAAGTACAACAAATTCCCCAAAAGTTCCCTAAGTTCTCACATCTGAATCTCTAATTAAAGATGTGGGCATTGATTTTCAGGCGACGGCGTAGTGGTAAAAGGGCAGGGCTATGGAATCCGAAGCATCCGAATCGATGGAAACGATGCCCTTGCCGTTTACAGCGCGGTTCGTAGAGCTCGATCCATGGCGGTTGCAGAGCAGATGCCGATTCTGATTGAGGCTTTGACTTATAGAGTTGGACACCATTCTACCTCCGATGATTCAAGTAAGTATCGCGCCATTGATGAGATTGAGTATTGGAAAATGGAGAGGAATCCTGTGGATCGCTTTGCTAAATGGCTTTACAGTAATCGATGGTTGAGCCAAGAAGATGAGTCCAACCACAAAACCACTGTCAAAAAACAGGTCTGTTTTTTTTTTTCTTTTCTTTTTTTTTTTTTTGGAAAAATAATTTGGTCCTCAATTTAGTCCATAAGTTTAAAACGGTTACCCTTTGACTTTGAGATTTGGTTCCTGATGTGGAAAGTTTACGCGACATTGTGATTTTGAAAGAATAAAATTGATTTTGTAATGTTTTAAAACTTAAAAGACCAAATGGAAACTAGAGAAAAGAAAAAAAAGAAGCATTCTTTTTTCTTTTTATATAGTTAATGAACTTATGCTCAATCTGTTGGTTCAGTTGTTGCAAGCAATTCGGAATGCAGAGAAAACAAAGAAACCTCCAGTTTCAGAATTGTTCAATGATGTTTATGATCATTTACCTAAAAACCTTGAAGAACAAGAAGAAATATTAAGGCAAACAATGAAGAGGTATCCTCAAGATTACCCTTCTGATGTTCCTCTTTAGATTATTCTATCAAAGACATTTTCATCAATTGTCAAAATGTACACAGTGGAATCTTAGAGTCAAATAAATGTAAACTCCTATGATTTGATATGATGTAATATCACCTTTGTGGGTTTATAGCTCTTTGGGAACTCTTGGCAATGACAATCATAAAGTTAGCATAAATTGATATGAAACTCAATTATGTTATGTAGTGAATAAAATCGTGCTAGTCTTAAAAGAAGATATGTGCCATCGACCTGAACAAGCATAGATCACTTAAATGACCTTATTGTAGATAGATCTGGACAAGCATAGATCACCGAAATGACCTTATTGTAGATGTGTATTGAGCTCTCGACTCTCGCTCTCCTTTTTTTTTTTCCCCTCGATTGTTGAGTTTAAACTACCTTCTTCCATGCAAGTTTCATTGACAAACTCTCTCACCTGGTGACCTCTTTTTGTTTGTGTTTGCACTATTCAAACATCATCATTTGATCTCAAATAATTGCAGATTTTTTGTAATAAAAGTTCAAAAGGCTGAGAGGTTACTAAGATGTTTTGAAGAATGGTACAGCATGTTGTAGAGAGTGAAGTGTAGCGAAAGGGAGGGATGGTTAGAAGACTAGGTGAAGATAAAGAGTTTTAGTAGGCATGAGAGTTAAGCACGAGCAGAGCAAGAGCAATACAGTTAGTGAGAGAGAAGGATAGCCAAAAGATTCAGTGAAGAGAGTTTGATTCAGCAGAAAAGCAAGATAATTAAGATCACAACTCGAATGCACAATGTTTCGTTATGGTAATTTTACAATTATATGATGTATGCACAAGGTCTTCCAAAGTGGGTTTAGGCCTTCTAAACTGGGTCATCCATACCAAAAGAATAAGAAGAAGAAAGAAGAAACAAAACACACACGTACAAACCAAAGTATTGATAGGATATCAATATCTGCTTCCATCTATGAAGTTACAAGTTCATGTTCAATCCAATTCACACCAGAAAATATCAATTAATCGTGAAGCTAGAGACAAAGACTAAAAGAATACAAGGAACTTACTGTCAGGCAGACATTTTAGTTGAACGAACTTATAATCCAAAAAGGAAAAATTGAAGAACATAAAACCTATTGACTTCAGGGTGTGTGCTGAAATGGAATCTCAGGAACGAGTAGCCTAAAACAAAATGAGAATGCTCCTGCAATTTTTACCATATAATCAATATGAGCAGCAGCCACCGGCTGACGATGAGTTTGTTTCGGGAGGTTTCTCTTTGAAGATATTCTTTTTCAAACCTGTTGAGCCATCAGCCAAAAGACTAGGCGTGTCCAATATCTGCAAACACATTATTGAATAGGTTTTACTCTAAGTTCCACCTATACTTAAGTTCCACCTAATCAAAAGTATTTCTAAGCTAAATGCCTACTTGAAGCTTATTTTCAAGAGAAAACTAGTAGTGAATTAAATGTAATACAATTGAACTCTTGGACTCTGACTCGAGTTGCACAATCTGTATTAAGCGTTAGGTCATTTGGGAAGCAGAAGAGGGTTTCGAATTTTCACGTACCTTCAACACAAGCTCATCAAAGCATTGCTCCACATTGACCCTAGTTTTCGCACTGCATTCGAGAAATAGGCATCCATATTCTCGAGCAAAGTCAATTCCTTCTTTCTTACTGACTACCCGTTCACTTTCCTGGAAGAGATTAGATCACTTGAATTTAAGGTTCCAATATCTTATCCAATTCAATTTCTTGTGTTTAGTGGGTGATTTCTAAAAACAGTATTTAGATTTCGTAACTTAAAAAGTAAAAAATTTGTAACTCAATTTTCCATCAAATCCCACAACTTCAAATTCCCAATTTAAGATCACCAACCAATTACTAGATATCTAACGTTAAGAATAAGGGTTAGTTGATCTGGAGAAGAAAAAATATCATATCCGTAGCCAAGAGGTGCAAACCGAGAACAATAGAGCATATACAGAAGAAAAATTACTACTGAAGTTCCTCAGAGTTAAGGCATACCTTATCCACTTTGTTTCCGACAAGCATCTTAATGCAATCCTGATTTGTTGAGTAGAGATCAATTTCTTTAGCCCATATGTCAGATAGATTTGTGAATGTCTCTCGCCGGGTCACATCATATACTAAACAATTTTTAGGTTGTAAAATTTTTTGGTTAACTTGAGAACTAATTGAATTTGAAAAAATAATCCAGAATAAAAATTTATCAAAACAAGTCATCCTCTAAAAGCAGAATGATGAGCTGGAAACATTTTACAACAAATAAAAGGGTTACGCTGAGTGATGGGTCATTCAAAGAGTTTGGGAAACAGTATATACAATCTAAAGGTTTGTGTCTAACAGTCCCTTCCCTGTTCTCTTTTGTTAATATATATACAGGTTAAAAAACAATCACGAAGGTAATATATACAATCTAAAGGTTTGTGTCTAATGCTTCAAGCTCATCAATTTAATTTACGAATGTAAAAGTATCTTGTGAATTTAAGAAACTATTGAGCAAATCAAGAACTTATTAAACACAACATTAAAAGTTGAAGGGCTTGTTAGGTGCAAATTCAAAAAGTTTGGCACTTACTAGACACTTTTTAAACTCTAGGGACCTATTTGAAACTTTTTGAAGTTTAGGGAAGGGACCTATTTGAAAAAAACTTGAAAATTCAGGGACTAATCTTATAATTTAACATCTATATGTATGTATATATGTCTGTGAATATATATCTGATAGTGCCAAACCAACTTAGGTTCTTTAGGAGAACTTTCCTCTCTTCCAAAACAAAAAACAAGTGAGAAATTAAAGATTTTTATGAGTATTGTGTGAAGCCTCCAATTATGAAGATGTATGGACGAAGGAAGGGTAGAAAGGGTATTGTTAGAAACTTTTTGAAGTTTAGGGAAGGGACCTATTTGAAAAAAACTTGAAAATTCAGGGACTAATCTTATAATTTAACATCTATATGTATGTATATATGTCTGTGAATATATATCTGATAGTGCCAAACCAACTTAGGTTCTTTAGGAGAACTTTCCTCTCTTCCAAAACAAAAAACAAGTGAGAAATTAAAGATTTTTATGAGTATTGTGTGAAGCCTCCAATTATGAAGATGTATGGACGAAGGAAGGGTAGAAAGGGTATTGTTAGAAACTTTTTGAAGTTTAGGGAAGGGACCTATTTGAAAAAAACTTGAAAATTCAGGGACTAATCTTATAATTTAACATCTATATGTATGTATATATGTCTGTGAATATATATCTGATAGTGCCAAACCAACTTAGGTTCTTTAGGAGAACTTTCCTCTCTTCCAAAACAAAAAACAAGTGAGAAATTAAAGATTTTTATGAGTATTGTGTGAAGCCTCCAATTATGAAGATGTATGGACGAAGGAAGGGTAGAAAGGGTATTGTGCAAACCGAAAGGGAGGAGGGGACCATCTGACCAGCTGGCCGTTTGTGGAGAGACTTGGTATGGTGAGGGGACCAGCAGAGGAGGGTTTATGTAGGGTTTTGGGAATTCTGGGGAAGGGGAGAATGTTTTTGTGAGTAAGAGACTAATAGAGGAGAGGTGACTCTCTCGAATAGCAGAGTGTTCATTTTCTTGTTCTTCCGTTTCGCTCTTTGGACTGTTCTTGTGGTTTGGTTGCTTGTTACTATGAACTCCGTTCTCGTGTGTTTTTAGCCATTGTTAATATATAATCACATAATAGGGAAGGCTGATTTACCCTGTTCTTGTGGCTAGTTGGGTATCTTTTGGGAGTATTGTATTTTTCTGATACTATGTTAAATCACCGATTGATCCAAAAGCAAGCTAGTGGGTGAAGACAAATTTAATATTATATCACTAACAAATACCTAACATATTGAAACAGTAATACGCTAGTATTTGAATTGTCGATAGAAAGTGATGAAATCAATAGAAAATACCCATAATAATTCCTTGAGCTCCTCTGTAATATGAACCTGTTAGCGTCCGAAACCTCTCCTGTCCAGCTGCAAGTAGAGACCATTAAGATACAATTCAATAAGAGAAGGTAGATAAACACTTAGGGAATAAGATTTAAACTTCTATTCAAATAAAGGCATTAAAGTTGTGATTTCTTAATTATCAAGTTCATCACAAAATAGCACCACAGGTGTTAAATCATCACGAGTAGACCTCAATAATAGGCGGTAGCCACTTAATCAATTTCAACATAGTACACTGCCAAGTTACTTTACATTGGGTAGAAGGCAACATACCTCGTGTCCCAGCTAATTACTAAGACCTAAACTTTTTGTACTCGGAAGCTATCATAGTAAGCTCTAAGCAGCACTAAAAAGGCACTAGGGTTTTGGTTTTTCATCAGTATTGTTTTCTTCCCTTGATTGCATAACAGAAATTGTTTTGATGACATCCTTTGTTTAGTCCTTCCTAATAATTTCTAACAACAATATCATATCACAAGATGACCAGTAAAACCTCACATTCATGAGACTTCCAAAGATTCTAAGCCATGGTCAGTAAGTACATGTAAATTCACCCTTATTTATCTACTGGAATCATAGAACTAGAATTTCCGACGGCACTATTCTCTAATAGGATGATCAATCCAATTAGTGCAACTTTGTGTGCAATGGGACACCCAAGACACTGTTTGGTCAACAGATGTATGTTAATCCATCCCCTACAATTTCACAGTTATAATATTTTTACGATTTGTATGTTAAAGTTGAAAGAAATTGACTCAGGATAAAGGTTTTATAAAATAAGTAACTTCACAGATACTTTGGTAGCCTTCATAAATATGCTAGATGCATATCTAGCAATCAAAATAAAAATATAGAAATTAAAATACAGAAAAATATAACACAATGGGTGAAACCAAAAGAGGACTGAAAGAAATCATAAGGCACCATTGCTTTGCCCCTATCATATTTACACACATGCGCATACCATGAAACAAAATGGAAAATTTTCACCTGTGTCCCATATTGCAAGCTTCAACTTCTTGCCCCCGACTGTAACGTGCCTAATCTTGAAATCCACACCTGAAATTATGTAGAGAATAAGTATAAATTTAATATGTAAAAAGATGAGTAACAGATCATAAAATAATTTTTCTATTAGAAACAAGAGAATATTTCATTGATGTAAAATTGTAAATAAAATATTTTGAATAGAAAACCAAATCAGTTACAAAAAGGACACTGAATTGGTTGGGAGATTAGAGGTTGGGAAAAGTCCCCTTTGCTGCATTTACCTTCGTCTTTATCACCTCTCTTCTTTAAAATATCCCTTTGCAGCTTTTATCCAATTTTGGCCAACCCCTGTCTAATGGGGAGGTCTCAATGTTTTCTCTTTGCTCTCTATATTGGCTAGGTTTAGTTTTTCCCCAGGAGGTAGGATGCTCGTTTGTTACCCCTAGATTGCTTTTCTGTCAGACCAGTAAGTGGGTTGGCTGGCTGGCTGGAAGGACTCTTTTGCTTGAAAAGTATTTCATTCCTGGTAAACAAAGAACCTAAAGCCTTCAGGAAGGAGGTTGTGATCTTCCAAGAAGTTTAACTATAGTTCCTTTATCTCTCTTTTGTGAAATTCTCACCTCTTCACACCATCTCTATTTTACCAACTCTGGAAGGTTAAAATCCACAGAAGGTATAAATTTTCATTTGATAAATCTAACACAGAAGTATTAGCACTATTCACCTTATCCAGAGATCATTTTACTAGCAAATGCGGCCTCAATATTGCTACGTAAGGGTACTTCTAAGGAAATGGATCATGTTGGGTGGAGTTTTCAGTTCGTAGATTCAATTTGGGACAGTTTGGTGGAGACTTCAGAGGTGCATTTGGCTCATTACATATCCTGGCAAGCTATGATTAAAGAGGTATCGTTCCTTCACCTGCCTTTTCAAGACAATTGTGCTTGCTTCCACACAACTCTTTCATATGTTTTTCACCCTTACATACATTAGAATTCCTAGCCCAATTATTTTATGAAGAAAAGAAGTTCATAAAACTCATTTTCTTAATTTCAAAAGTTAACTTTAGGTTTTGAAAACATTTCTAAAAAGTGAAGTAGTATATAAACTCAATATTAACAGTTATCAAACAGGGCCTCAATGTTTCTACTTCTGGAATCAAATACAACTTCAACCTGATTCTACACAAGGTTCAATCTCAATTTCTTCCAAGTTTAAAGACAGAATACGACAGATTCAAACAAAAGAAATTAGGAAGACAGGATTAGAATAGAAATGAGAGGCGTACCAATAGTTGGAGAAAGATCCTCAAAGGAATCGGAAGTGAAGCGCAAAAGAAGAGTACTCTTCCCTACACCAGAATCCCCAATCAACAGCAACTTAAACAAGTAATCAAACTCCGGTTGACTCGAAGACGGTGCAGACGACATTAGAAACACAGCAAACACCTTGACCAACAAATTCACTTTTCAAACAATTTCGCGATCAACCAAAAAAGAAACCTTCAAAAAAGCAAATACAATAGTGAGAAAGGGAAAGCAAAGAGCGATATACTAACCAGAAGACTCACCGAGTATGAGTATAGAGAGAGAGATTGGAAAAACCTTTGAAATTATTCTTCACTCTGAATTGAGAACTTGCTTGCTCGCTCACCGATTGATTCCTTTCTTCTTCATACTTTTCTTTTTTTTTGAAAAATGTGCCGACGCCTTTGATTGTTGTAATGTAAGAACGAATCTATTTTGGGTTACATTGCAACCGTTAGTTGCCTACCGTTGGATTTGATCTTGCAATCATCAAGGTCAATCTTTTATTACAAAACTTTTTTTCTTTTTCAAAAAATACTCTAAATTACATTAATACCTACGAAAAACACCTTATCGTAAGCTTGGACGAAACTATTAGTTTTATGTTACAAATTGTGGAAATAGAGATTGAGTCGTACTACTCAATTGGTAGGATAAAGATTGAGTCGTACTACTCAATTGGCCTACCTCAGCTTTGGAAGTTGAGAACAACATGCATGTGGCCCATTCTAGCCGGTCAACATGCACGTGATTATTTTAGCCCATTACAGTAGATCCTTTTATCTTAAACCTTCACTGTGGCTTGGGCAAGCCCTCGAGTGCCTCGATTTTCAAATGGATAAAAGAGATAATATCCTACTTGAAAAAAAGATGAGGAAGATCTGGTCTATAGGTCTTAAACCTTCACTGTGGCTTGGGCAAGCCCTCGAGTGCCTCGATTTTCAAATGGATAAAAGAGATAATATCCTACTTGAAAAAAAGATGAGGAAGATCTGGTCTATAGGTCTATAGAGCATGATAGACCAAACATAAGATAAGTTCTTTTTCCTACTTCTAACTAGCTCTGACCCTTTGTTGAATGCTAAACATGGGAGGTTTTGTGGTTGACAACATAGCACACCACACTAGTTTTTTTTTTTTTCTTTTATGCTTTGTAAGTTGTCTTTTTTTTCTTAAATTACAAATTTACAAATTTACAGTTGAAGACATGTAAAGGTCAAATGATTATTTCCGTCCAAATTTTGCCATCAATAAAAATTATTATGATGTGTCGTGTAAAAGGCTAAAGAGCACAATGTTTGTTCTTTGGCTAAGATTTGTTCTACTTAGGGAAATTAATCCAAAGATTTTATCTTTATTATTTGTAAACATAAAATATAAAAATTATGGGAAGTTGCAAAAATGTCCCTTCTACTCAGGGTCCTCAACAATGTTAGGTGTATGGATTTTTTTCATTTTTATTATTTTGACAATGACATATATAAGTACTGAATCAATATTTTCATCTTATAAAAAATAATAACAATAATAATAATAACAAATTAAAAATAATATTAATGTGAACATAATGTATATATAGCTAGCATTTTAATCCATTAATAAAGTATAAAATGTTTAATTAGTTGAAATATTTTTCAACTTTTTGTTTTTACTAAATTTTCAAAAATATCCATGATATTGATATCTTATCAATATTCTCATCAACATTTGCAATAAATTGAGACATTAGTATTACTATCAATGTCCACATTTATAAACCTTCGCTCAATCTCTCTTTTTACTCTCATTTTTTCAATTTTTTTTTTTTAAAATATAGAGGTAAATATTAACAATTCCAATTTGTTCAAACCTAATAGACATGGTTATATTTAGAGATTGGAAAGGCTATATAAAAATATAATATATAGGCCAACGTAAGCATTAACTCAATAAACATAAAAACTTATACTATCAATTTCAAGTTTAAAGATTATTTTTCATTGACAAAAATTTTCTGATTTATTCAAATTAAAAATACATAAATTAATTCTAACTTTCAATAAAATAAGCGACAATATATTTTTTTTTTAATAAAACATCACTTATATTATACTCTCGTTAAATATGGACATTATTCATATTTTGTATATATCATTCGATCATTTTTGGAAGGAAAAAAAACATGACAAGATAAATCCATGATTTGCCATATATATAGAAAATACTTTGCATCTTTACCATAATTATAATAATAATAAAATAAAATAACCCTTGCATGACAAAATAAGTCAATCTTTTGAAATAAATAACAAACTTACCCTCAATTTAAAAAATACATATTAATTTGTCAGATAATTCCTTTTCTTGTAATAAATATAATATGTATATCTCACCTTGTACACTCAAATTTATGTTTATTTGGTAAATGAATTCTTAAGGTCAAGAATAGTTTGGAGGAAACTATTTCTAAATTTTTCTAAATTTGATAATTTAACAGAAGGAAACTAAAAAGAACTTTGTTCAATATTTTCTTGTCACTTCTCCTCCAATAACAGAAAATTCTCAAAATAGTCTCATTCTGCACGTATATAAACATCCAAACTTGTCTCACATTCTTGGGCAAAAATCTAAACCACAAAACCCTCCTTTTGTTTCTCCAGAAAACCCCATCCATTTTTCGCCATGGAGGAAACGCAAGTGATCGTCGTCGGGGCTGGCCCGGCCGGACTCGCAACATCTGCTTGCTTGAACCGTCTTTTGATACAAAATATTGTGCTGGAGAGAGATGATTGTTGTGCTTCTCTATGGCGAAAAAGGGCTTACGATAGGTTAAAACTCCACTTAGCTAAAAACTATTGCGATCTTCCCTACATGCCATTTCCAGACAATGCACCAACCTACATCTCGCGAGTCGATTTCATTAAATATTTAGATGACTATATGTCGTTTTTTGGAATCGAGCCGAGATGTTCTCGAACGGTGGAAAGAGCTTGGTACGACGAGGTGGAGGAAAAATGGAAGGTGATGGTGGATAATACAAGTAGTGGTGAACAAGAGAGGTATGCTTGTAAATTTCTCGTGGCAGCTACTGGGGAAAATAGTGAAGGATTTTTGCCTAACATTCCTGGTTTGGAGAGCTTTAACGGTGAGGTTTTACATTCAAGTGGCTATGATAATGGCCAAAGGTTTAGAGGGAAAGATGTTTTGGTTGTTGGATGTGGGAATTCAGGTATGGAGATTGCTTATGATTTGTTTAACCATGCTGCAAATACTTCCATCGTCGTTCGAAGCCCGGTAATTCTTCGTTCATTGTCGGTTTTAGGACTTGTTTAATAACATTTAAATTTAAGTCCGCTAATTAAGATTGTGAATAGTTTATTTGATGAAACTTTTGTCTCTATTCAAAACATCAATTTTAATTACTATAATATGTTGAAATTTATTTAAAAAGGTAGATTTATTTGTTTTTGTTTATTTTTTATTTGAAATTGTTTTTGATATTTATAGCTAAAATTAAAGATTTTATGATATTTTTGTTTTGCATCATGTTTGTTATATTGATATTTAATGAAATTTCTTACAAATGAAAATTATTAAATTGATTATGGGTTAAGTATGTTTTATAATTACTTACCTGAAATTGATAATTAATTAGTTCGATAAGATATTTCTAGATAAGAACTAAATTGTTACGAATTTGAAAATATAAGGACTAACTAAATTGTTACAAATTCGAAAGTATAAAAACTAAATTTTTTAAATGTTAAATTTCAGAGACTAGATTATTACATATTTGAAATTACACGGACTAAATCTTTATAAATCAAAGTTTAAAACAAAAAGTAGTTTTCTACTTTTGAAACTTGGTCAATATTTCAAAAGAAATTTGTAAGCGAGAAAAAAAAAAGAAAAAAATAATAATAATAATATAGATGCAAATAGATATACATTTAACTTTCGTTAGGTAATTGATATACATATATAGTTCTAAAAATACTCTAAAAACCTATTACTTACCTTTGGAAATTATATGTAATTTTATTTTGGAAAAATAAAGAAGTTGAATTCCTTGATGATGAAATATTAGTAAATAAATGTATTTGGTATTATATTGTTGGGCAGGTACACGTGTTAACAAAAGACATAGTTCGATTAGGAATGTTTTTATTGAAGTATTTTCCATGTAATGTTGTGGATTCCATTAGCATTAATCTTGCAAAGTTAAAGTATGGAGATTCGTCTAAGTATGGGATTCAAAGGCCAAGAGGAGGCCCTTTTCTTGTCAAAACCAAAACTGGTCGATCCCCCACCATTGATGTTGGATGTATGAAAAGAATTCAAAGAGGAGAGATCAAGGTTTGTTTCATTCAATTGGATAATTATTTTTTTCTTTTTGTTTTTTATTTTTAAACACTAGTCTTCTTTTTCTCATTAAAATTTAACTAAGAATTCGAATAGTTTCTTTAAAGAACATAAAAATTATACTATAGAGAAAATAAATATAAATTTAACAAACAAATAACTAAAAATGAAATTATTATCAAATGTTACCTTCATATTCTTACTTTTATGTTTTGAAAATTGTATTTGTTTTCTCACCATTTCTTTAGCATGATTCTTTCTAAAATTTGCATGACTGTGATAATTTTAATTTTGAAGACATTTGTAAAAAATAAATAAACAAAATTAACAACTCTCAAAAAACATATATTAGCAAGTCTCTTGTTTCAAACCTTTTAATAAAACCCTAGTAATCAAAGAACTAGTTGCCAACTTTATTCACATTCTTGGGGATTTTTATGAGAGAGGTTTTTTTTTTTTTTTTTTTTTTTTTTTTTTTTTTTTT
>QLSR01000147.1:459800-476345 GCA_031780015.1 Citrullus colocynthis
TTTTTTTTTTTTTTTTTTTTTTTTTTTTTTTTAATTTCAAGTTAATATTTTTTAATATTATCATATAATAAACACATTAATTCTTTATTATTTGGCATGTCATTATTTGTTAGGTTCTTCCATCTATAACATACATAAAGGGAGAGCAAGCCAGATTTGCATATGGGATTGTGAATTGCTTTGATGCAATCATTTTTGCCACAGGCTACAAGAGCACAGTCCTCAATTGGCTAGAGGTATTATTAAAATGTGATAAATTCATTTAACAAAACAATAAAAATTGAATCCAATATTCAATTTTTTTTTTTTTTTTTTAATTTAATAGGATAACAAAAAGCACTTCAATGAGGATGGAATGCCAAGTCAAAGGTTCCCAGATCATTGGAAAGGGGAAAATGGGTTATACTGTGCTGGATTTGGACAACAAGGTTTACTAGGTATTTCAAATGATGCACAAAAGATTGCAAGTGATATAAGCTTGGCTTTGGGTCTAAATATTGCTGTGGAGTGAGGGATATGAACACACAAAGAAAATACAATATTTACAGTACATAAATGCCCAAGTATATATATTACTACTAACTTTTTTTTTTCCTTCTGTTTTTGTAACTTTTGAGCTTTGTTCATACAGAGGAAAGTTATTAAAGAAGTTGGAAGTATTGTATTGGTATTTAGTATATGGGAATGGCATGTTTTATTTTTGTTTGATAATATAATCAGCCTCTTTTATCATCTTTCTCTTTTTAATTATATTTGGTTTGAGAAGTTCTATCAAATATTGGGTATTAAAACTTTCTATTAATTAAATGGACTTTAATGTACTAGACTACAAAGAATTATAAATATAGCCAAATCTATCGATGTTCCTAGAGTTGGATATAAATTTTGTTATATATTCAAATTCTGTTGTATTCTGCTAAATCTGCTCACACGTTCTGGGCCTAATTGCTATATTTGCTACTATCCCTTAAATTTATCATAATCCCATCAAATTAAGTTTTTGGGCTGATTGGTGATTGGTGATTTAACGAGTATCAAAGCAAGAAGTGATGTTTTCATACCCCTACAATGTTATGTCATTTCCAATTAACATTGATTTCTACTTGTTAGGTCTTCTATAGTTTTTCATGCCAACAAGTGAGGGGACTGTTAAAATGCTGATATAATTAAATTTAGGTTAACTAAATTACCATTTTGATGCCTATATTTTCAAATATGCAATTTTAGTCTATGTATTTTTAATAAATCATAGATTTAGTCTATTAAAATTAATTTTTGTCGAAACTGACTAAACCGTAATAATAAGTTTTAGGCAAGGCAAGAAAATAGAAGATGTTGAATATATAAATTCTCTTCAAAAGGCATAATTGAGAATTCACAGCGAATAGGATCCAAATTAGGGGAATAAGAAAATTTTTGACAATTTTGTTCCTATCCCGTAAATCCACCAAGCATAAACACAAGCTCTAGCAAAAATATCATAATGCAATTTGGAGAAATGACCTATTCCACAAATCTCTTTTATCCTAGTACGCTAAAAAAGAGCATGTTCAACATTTTTTCTTTTACCTTCCAACGACAAGCTAGACACTAAGGAGATGTTTAGCACGTAGGTTTAGAATCTTAAACTTAAAGGTTAGACTGAGAGGTTCAGGTAGCCTAGGTTTAAAAAACCTGTGTTTGGAGTGTATATTTTGGAAGTTTGGGTTTAAGAAGTCTGTGTGAGGAGTGTAGGCGTAGGAAGCCTAGGAATGAAGTGCATATTTATAAATCTTGAGTTTGTGAAATATTACAAGGTTAGATTTTGAACCTTTACATTTAAAAAAATCATTCTAAGTCTTCGGTTTGGCTTTAATAATTCCTCTGAATAACAGCCCCACTTAATCTCGTCGGTTTGGTTTTGATAGTTCCTCTTAACAACCCTCGTCCTTTATGGAAAGCCCTAAGCGCTTCACATAAAAATCACGTTATGGAGAAACTAAAGCACTGCAACTCTACTTTGCTGCACGCTCTCAGGATTTTGTGTCAAGCACAGCATCGCAACGCACCTTGCAGCCTTCCTCCAAATTTTTTACCCATTTTCATCATTTTCTTTGCCCTAGGTCAACTTTGACCTATTATAAGGGTATTTTCATCATTTCATGTCTTATGATTTTGAGGGATAGGTTGAGTGTATTATGTTAATTATTTTAGGGTGGATGACTATCCTGCATTTATGGTAGTCAATTGGATTCTTTGTTTTTTTAAGTAATATTGGAAACGTTAATTGTACTTGTTATACAATTTATTTTGATATCTTTAAATCTCGACCATTGGATTTTAATTATATATATTGCTAAATTTGGGTATGGAATGACTATCCTGCACTTATGGTAGTCACTTAGATGATTTGTTATAATTTAGTTAATTTAAAAGTTTCCTCTATTTTATGTCACTTTCTTATATGTCCTTATTATCTCATTAGTATAATATGGTTGGTCATATTCACTTCATTTGCTTAGGTTATAATATAATGGATAAATCGTGAATGGAAAAAGATAGACTATCTAACAAATATGAAGAAGGTGTTGATAGATTATTGAGTATGCTCAAATACATTTGAGTGGTAAAACTTCTATACGATGTCAATGTGTTAAATGTAGAAATTGCAAGATGTTGAACACTAAGAATGAAAAAATCACTCATTAATATATGGTCTTGACCTAAGATACGATAATTGGATCTGACATGGAGAAAATCTTGTTAGGTATTTTCCATCGAATATAGTGTCGAAATTAGGCAACAAACTTGACAAACAAGTGTTTGGTGATGATTTTGATGACAACATTGTTGAGATGGTTGAAGCGGCACAACAACATAGGAGTGTCTACTACAGTTGTATGGTATTTCCCACCAATACCATGATTTCAAAGAATGTTTAATAGTCCGATGCATTCAAAGAATCTAACATGACATGCTAACGAAAGATTGATTGATGGAAACCTATGCCATCCAACTGACTCTCCATCTTGGAAATGGGTCAATCATTTTATGGCCTGAGTTTGGAAATGAAGAGAGGAACCTCCGGCTTGCTTTATCAACTGATGGGATAAATCATCATAGCGAGATGAATAGTAACTATAGTTGTTGGCCTGTGATTTTGACGACATACAATCTCCACCTTGGTTATGTATGAGATGTAAATTTATGATGTTAACAATGTTAATTTCTGGGCCGAAGCAAACAGGGTACAACATAGACGTGTATTTGGCCCCTCTAATAGATGATTTGAAAATTATTTGGAATGATGGTGTACCATGTTATGATGGATATCGAGATGAAGTTTTCACATTAAAGGCAGTATTGTTGTGGATTATTAATAATTTTTCTGCATATGATAATTTAGCGGGTTGCACAGTTAAAGGGTACTGTGCTTGTCCAATATGCGGCGAAAACACATCTGCCATACATTTAAAATTTGGAAAGAAGATGACATATCTTGGACATAGAAAATTTTTATCACCTGATCATTCGTTTCGAAAACAAAAAAAAACATTCAATAAAGAAAAAGACATTGTTTAGACGTTATGCACATTGAGAAGAATGTATGCATGAATTTGGTGGGTACCTTGCTTGACATCCCTAACAAGACAAAGGATGGATTGCAGACTCATCGTGACTTAGAACAACTAGGCATTCATTCTGAGTTGGCGCCAAAGGTTGTCGGGAGAAGGACATACATACCTCTGGCTTGTTATACGTTATCCAAAAATGAGAAGCGTGTTGTTTGTGATTCATTGTAAAAAATGAAAGTTCCTGAAGGGTATTCTTCTAACATAAAAAGTCTTGTAGCGATTGACACTTTAAAAGTGACAGGGTTAAAGTCTCATGATTTTCACGTGCTCATGCAACAATTGCTTTCTGTTGCACTTCGCAATGTACTACCTAAACACGTGAGAAATGCTATCACACGATTTTGTTCTTTTTTTAACGCTATATGTAATAAGGTGGTAGACATTACACATTTAAGTGTCTTGGAGCATGAGATTGTAGTAATCTTGTGTCTATTTGAAAAATATTTTCCTCCATCGTTCTTCACCATAATGATGCATTTAACTGTACATCTAGTCAGAGAAATTCGTCTTTGTGGCCCTGTGCATCTTTGATAGATGTATCCTTTTGAACGTTTCATGAAAGTTCTTAAGGGATATGTTCGAAATCGAAATCAAGTAGAGGGTTGTATTGCTGAAGGGTATATTGTTGAGGATGCTGTAAAATTTCTTATAGAATTTTTACACGATGAGATGTCGATTGGACATGGAAAGACAATAAACCGAGGTTAGAACGATGAAACAGGACGATCCTCATCTGCAGCTTCACACATGAATCCCGAGAAGGAACAACTAATGTAGGCTCATTTGTATGTTTTAGAAAATATAGATGACGTACAACCTTATATAGAGTAGGTCGACTTAATCTTAAGCTTGTGTTTTTTATTAATTTGATATTTATAACAACCGTGATAAATTATATGTCATTTTAGGAAATATATGAACCATTTGAGAAAAATGTATCCATCAAAGTCAAGGAACCAAAAGTGGCTATAAAATGAGCATAATTGAACTTTTATTTCTTGGATTCGTGATCATGTATGCTTCGAAGGATAATGACTATTGTGTTTAGATTTTGTATTTTTACAAATTTTTATTTCATGCTTATAACTTAAGCTCATACACTCGTAGGTTGCTACAGAGCATAAGTTATCGAACAACACAATATTTGATACAGTGAGATGGATATCACATGGCCCTTCGCCTACTGTGATAACTTATGTTAGTTATTTTGTGAATGGAATCCGTTACAATACAGAGAACCGTGATGGTGCTCATAATGTGCAAAACAGTGGCGTTTGTTTAATAGCGAAAGCAATGCAAATAGCTAGTGCAAAAGATAGAAATCCAATAATGACAAATATGTCATTTTATGGTGTGATTCAAGAGATATGAGAGTTGAATTATATTACTCTTAAGATTCTAATGTTTAAATGTAATTGGGTTGATAGTACCAGCGGTGTTAGAACAGATGAATTGGGATTTAAACTAGTTGATCTTAAACGTATTAGATATAAGTCTGATTCTTTTATACTAGCATCACAAGTGAAGCAAATATTTTTATCGAAGACCCAAGTGATTCTCGATAACATGTTGTGTTGCATCCTCCAAGTAGGGAGCACGAAGATCATATTAACGAAGATGAGTTAGGTGACATAATTTTAAATTGTAGTAGTTCTAACAATGTTGTTGCTTCAAATGCATTTGAGAACATGGACGAAGATGATTCAATCTATATTTGAATTGACTGTGATGACACTTGGATAGTTAATGATAATGAAGGATAAATGGTATGACTTATTATAATATAATGACATGTTGTGTTGCATCCTCCAACAATTTGAGTGTTTCAATTAACTTCATTGATTAGTTTTGCTTATTAGTAACATTTACCTTTGGTACACTAATAACATTTACTTTCATGACAGGATACTTACAGATGGACACTAGCAGTGATGACCACGTCTCACCTGGTAGTGATGGTCACGAGTTAGAAACGGCACATGATTTGGAGACACCGTCTACCCATCGATCGGTTCGTGGTCCTACCATTAAGATTCAGCTAACACAGATTAGATCGGATGTAGATCGATGGGTTATTGAGTATAATGATCAAGGCCAATGGATTGCGAAAAATGCAACTAAAATGGTAAGTTACATTGAGACTTGTGTGAGGAACCACGTACGAATTTCATATGCTTCATGGAAAAACGTGCCATCCAAGCTTAAGGAAAAAAATTTTGTGAGCATTCAAGTAATTTGTATGCATTTAATATTTAATCCAATAAAATAGGATGTATTTGGATTTACATATGTTTATATGTATGTTATTTTGTAATTTTCAGAAGTATTTTGTGATAAACCCGAAATTTAAGAAGGATATTTTGATAAAAGCTGAAATTGCATTTCAAAATTTCAAAAATAGTTTGAGGAGTAGGCACCTTGACCCATATAAAGACGTTACAGAATGCTTGAAATTTACTCCACCTGAGCATCCTTCTATTGATGTAGCTAATTGGGGAATTTTTGTTAAACAAGCTCTATCAGACGACTTCCAGGTTAGTGTTATTAATTGTTTTATGTTTTGAATTACCAAATATGTTGCTTAATTTAACTTGTGTTCTTTTTGTTTATTGTAGGCACGTAGCAATTTGCAGAGAGAGCGGCAAAAACAATACAAATACAATTATAGAACATCACACAAAGGTTATGCAAATTTGTGTGAGGAGTTGGTAAGTTTTATGTGATAATAATTTATTATTTACAAAAATATATTATGTTGTGTTAATTAAACTTTATATTACTCATATATACTTGTAGAAAAACAAGGAAAATTGTCTCCAACAGTAGATCAAGCTACTGTTTGGAAACATGCTCGACTAGGAAAAAATGGGAAATTCTTAAATAAAGATGTCGAAGAGATTGCAGCGAAAATTGTAAGTAAGAATCTAATGATTGCTTATCTATGGGTGTATGTAATACATTATAATTTTTTTGAAAATAAAATGTTTATCTATTAAATTACAGGATGAACTGTCCAAAGATGATGTAAATTATAAAGGTTATTCAGATAATATCTTGACCCAAACATTGGGAACACTTGAACACCAAGGATGGGTAAGAGGTGTAGGGAGGTTGATTACACCCTCATTCTACTTTCATAAACACATTCCAACAAAACTCACACCAACTAGAGGAACGATGATCTAGAGACAAAGTGGAAAAAGAAGAAATTACTGATTTTGGATCAATACAAATTAATGGTTAAGCGCATGCACGAGTTAAATTCTCAAATGAATGTAGAAAAAACATGTCCGGTTGCACATGATCAACAAATTTTATCACTGCCCACCCATGAGGAAAAGTTAGACGAGGTAAAAATTGTATTTACATACTTTATAAGTTGTGTTTATGAATTATTTGACATTGATAATAGATTGACCATTTGAATGTAAGTTTTAGGGGAGACCTTGTAGTCTTGTTATTGGAAGTGTTGATAATATTGTGGTAGCAGACACTGCTTTTAAGAGACAATGGTCTAACGAAATAGTTTATGGGGTAATACTTGGAGTGGATGAGGTGCGGGTTCTCATTGAAGTTGTAGATGACACCAACTCTACATTACCCATACTTGTTGTTGGAAGTGTTTATAGGGTTTTTCATGCAATTTGATCGCATGTTCCATGGCCAAAGCATTTGGTAGTTATAGAAAAAGCAGAAAAGGTAAATTTTATTTATGAAAATATGAGTAATTTCATTTGCATGTTTCATTTTGATGTTTGACATTTTTTGGATAGGCACATAAGAAACATTCTTGAGAGTTATCTGCTTTGAAAGGAAAGAAACCAAAGGCCAATGTGTCAAAATTGCCAACAGCGATACAATTTGTGCTAAAATATGTGGAGGAGGAGATGGTTGATGAATATTTGCATATCCCAATTGATGATTAGATTTTTGGGTATCATTTCAATTTCTACATGATGAAGGACAACATTAAACAGTTATGTCAGATGGAGGAATTGACATTCTCAATTATAACGGGTTATATCGCGTATGTACAATTAACTAAAGTGATTAATATTAATAATTTATTGTAACATTTCGAATATTAAAAGTTTATTATTATTATTTTTTAATGATATTAGATGTTTGGTAGCAGCCGACCCAAGTATATTAGAGGATTATGCATTCATTCATCCTACGCAAATTTCAAGTGGCTCAGGCATTGAGAAACAACGCTTACATTGTTGTGCAACAAGTTGAACTTGACAAAGAACAAGTTGTTGATATGTCTGTATAATCCCGAGTAAGTTTAGAAAATGAGTATTTTAATAATTTTTTTATTGATAAACATTGATTTATCTAACTTTATTGAGTTATGTCTTTTACGTAGATATCATTGGTTGGTAGTTGTCATCAACTAATGGACTAATATAGTGTATTCAATCGACTCCATAGGACTTAGTGTTCATGAGAATGTGAAAACAATTGTCAATACCTAAGTAATTAAAATTAGTTATTTCACATTATGTTAACAATCCAATATCTTTGTGTGTTTGTTCTATTTAGGGGCATAAAAATGTTTTATGCTCGAACAAGTACACGATCTCGACCTGTTATTTGGGTACTTGTTAAGGTAAGCATTTCAATGTTGATGTAATGATATTATACTTTATATTAAAAGATTTGGTTTATTCTAACATGGGTTGAAATATATGTGTACATATATAGTGTGCTAAACAACCGGGTAGCACAGAGTGTGGGTACTATACTATGAAATTCATACATGACATAGTATAATATGGTTTGTTTACTTGCAATTGATGAGACAAACATCCTTCAATTGATTGGAATTAGACACAGTGAGAGTAGACTATTATGACTTTTATAAGACGTTACATTTGAGTATATTGACTCCACAGTTTATTGTTAGGTTTAAGGACAAAGTTTTAGTTTCGATAGGTTCAAGTTTGGTAGGATTATGCTTTACATGTTTTGGTTTCAAGATACTAACTTTTGTACAAAAAAGTATTTTACTAGTTAATTAATGAAAATTACTTGATTCATTATGTTGTGCTTATAATATTTCAATGAGATGGTCTAATGCTATCAATTTAGATATTGTGATTGAAATTTGGGGTTATGTCATTGAAGTTGTGTAGTCACGTAGTTGACAGTGTTAGTAGAAATGATCTGGTGTAATTATATGATTAAAGATGGAGTAATCTGAATGAAAAATTGGAGTTGTGTAGTTGGTGGCTTGTAGGAGATGTGTAAAGTTGTAACTAAGTTGTTTGTAGTGAATGCAAATTGCAGGTATAAAACAGTCTTGGGGTCGATTATAGGTTGCTTGTGGGGGTCATAATGACCCGAATCTTTTTTTTTTCCTCAAATTGTTATAGTTGACGGCCAAAAAATGTCAATAAAAAAACACTGCAATACATTTGTCTTAATGGCCAAAAAACGTCAATAAAAAGAGTTTTCTTTATGGTTATTTACAAATACTTGATAGAGAAAAAATATCAACATTAATCTACTTTGACATTCAAAAAATATAAACAAAAGTATCTATCTTAATGGTCAGGCTCCAATTCTTGATGGGCAAAAAACATCAACATAACCTATCTTGATGGCCAGAATCATTAATATAGGGTTTGTGTTGACGTTTTTTGGCCATCAATAAAACGGCATTTCTTGATGGCCAAGCTCCAATACTTGATGGGCAAAAAAAATCAACCTAACCTATCTTTATGGCCAAAACCATCAAGATAGAGTTTGTGTTGACGTTGTTTAACCATCAAGAAAACGATCTTTCTTGATGGTCAAGCTCCAATACTTGATGGGTAAAAAAACATTAACCTAACCTATCTTGATGGCCAAAACCATCAAGATAGGGTTTGTGTTGACGTTTTTTGGCCATCAAGAAAACGGTCTTTCTTGACGGTCAGACTTTCTTGATACTTTTTGGCCATTAAAATATGTCTTTCTTAATTTTTTTGGCCATCAACAAAAGCCAAATTTGTAGTAGTGTCAGGATTAAGTTGCCTAGGTCATCCTATTGAAATAGAAACCTAACTAGTCAATGGAGTTACATCTAGATCACTATTTTGTGGTCCGGTCTCATGCAAACTCAGTGCATAGGATACCCCCACTCGCATGTCACTTACATGAACGCGTTAGATCATTGTGTTTGTATCAAATACAAAGTGGGTCGTATCCATAGCGTCACTAGGATAAGGTACCTAGCCTTATCACTATACTATAGACCTTTTAGAATGTATCTTGAACATTGATCTCCATATGTCCCTACATACAATTCAAGACTCATAAAACAATCTAAGATGTTAGTTTATTGGATTTAGGGTTATTAACACTCAATAACGCTTATTGAAGTAACACATTAATAACTCTTTATTAATGATTTAATGACGGTCAAATAATTACATTTACAATCTACGAGTTTTAGGGCATAAAACCCAACACTAATGTCTTCCGAAACATCATCATCATAAACGATTTTATCACTTTCAGATACGAAACTATTCTTCTCAAACGAACGAGAGCGATCTTCAGGACTTAAAGGCAGCAATCTCCTCAATTTTCATCTTCCTTTTCTTGCTAAAAGAACTCAGAGGAATATCATTATCATAAATATTCTCCTCATAGCTCTCTCTCTCTTGTCTCCTACCATGTTTGAAACAACCCTCACTGCCGACTACGACAATGTCGTCATTCATCTTCGTCCGTCCATCTGTTGTCGCGCATTTGCTGCCTTCTCAAATTAGGTCACCACCTTAGTCTGCCGACAATTGTGCTGCTGCCGATCGTGTTGGTTCGATCAATCGTGCGTCGTGGTCATTAGTTCTAGCCACACGCTTCTACTGTCCAGCCGTCGGTCTCTGCCACCCAGGCATCTGTTGCCACTAGGAGCCACTACCAGTTGTTTGAGTGTTGGGTTTTGGGTAAGATTTAATGTTTTTTTAATGGATTTTCTTGAATGGGTTTTAAACACCCATGGAGTTTTGGTCTAATTTAAGATAGGGAAATTGGATAAGATAGCAACAAATGAGGTTTTGTTTGGATATATATAAAAAATCAAAAATAATAAGATTAATGGCAAAGCATGTGCATGGCACATGGATGACTTTTTCATAATACATGATTTGCTAGTAGTTGGTTTGTATGTCTAGAACATTAAATACACTGTTAGTGGAGAGCTTGATTAAGAATTAAGGTACAGTGTAATTGAGGAACTTGATTGATAGTCAAATTAATTAGATTATAATCTGATTGACTGAAAAATGCTTTAGAAAAATTGAAAACCTTTTTGGAGAAAACTTTCCAGTCTAGTGCAAGTGCACACTGTAAATAGGTAGTGAAAAGATTTGAAGTCTTCCAAGTCGTCTCCCAAAGGAACGATTTTTCAATAAAAATTCTAATTAACAAAAGAATTTTCGTCAAGATTGCGACTTTTTATAACCAAGTAACCAAAAATTTGTTTTGATAGTTTTGAAATTGTGAAAACAAAAATTAAAAAGATGAAAATTGTTGGGATTTATGTCCTAAAACTCGTGGTTTGTAAACTTTGGAACTTATTCTCAATAAAGTTGTTATTGAGATCTATTCAGTAAAGATGTTATTGAATATGTGAATTGCATTTATTATATCCAATAAACTAAGAACACATGACTATAGTTTGAATATTTAGACTTTATGTGTAGACATAAAAGTGGATCAAGTTTAGGTAATAGCCAAAACAGTCTATAGTATAGGGATAAGGCTAGGTACCTTATCTTGGGGACACTATGGATGTGGCTCACTTTGTATTTGATACAAGCGATGTGATACTATATCGTTCATGTAGAGACATGAGAGTGGAGGCAACTTATGCAATGAGTTCGTAGAAGATCAAAACATGAAATAATCACTTTTACTTTATAACTTCGTTTACTGTTAAGACTAATTATTTCAACATGATGACCTAGGTAACTCGATCTTAATCCTGAGCTAATTATAAACTCCTATTTATTTGGGGATTATCCTTTAATTTACATGGGTGAGAGTGGTCCAAGTTCGTCGACTCAATAAGCCTACCATTGTAGGGATATGACCAGGTAGATAGTTATGGACATAGTCCTGCAAGATGGAACTTACTCCTACCTAATTTAAGATTAGTAGAGAAGTTGTTCCCTTAAGTACTGACTTCGGATCTTGAACAAGAGGCCCCACCCTTTCATTAAACCGAGGGACTCGGTTTGTTAGTTGGACTAGAAACCAATTGTTCATTAGATCAGTGGGACTTAAGAAACAAGATATAATTATAGGGGTAAAACGGTAATTTTGACCAGTTGTAATTACAAAAAACTTATGAAGGATTGACTTACTAATTATGGTTATATCAAGTGGCAGAAATATATCTACAGTGAGAAGAGTGCAACTACTAGGCTATAGTGGAATGTCTTGGTAGTTAACAAATTTTAATTAACTAGGTTAAATTGCTTAGCTGGTTAATTTCAGATTGTTGGAGCTCATGACTTGTAGGTCCATTAGGTCCCCTTGTTAGCTCATGGACTAAACCTTAGAATAGTGTGATGAAAGAATTTGAAAACGTCAAATTCGTTTAAGGAGTAAGATTTATGGTTTATTCGTTTTAATTATGAATTAAACAGAATTTGAGAGTTGTTAATATTTAAATATGACTTAAATATTAAATTGAATGAATAGAGATTCATTGGACTAGAAATTGTTGGATATGTGGATAAATTATTCATTTAATATTTAATATTAATTTAATTAATTATTATTTAAATTAATTTTACTTTAAATTAATATTATTTAAAATTAATTATTAGAATTAATTTTAGAAATTGAAAATTAAAAAATCGTTTGTTG
Source organism: Citrullus colocynthis (assembly GCA_031780015.1). Lineage (NCBI taxonomy): Eukaryota > Viridiplantae > Streptophyta > Magnoliopsida > Cucurbitales > Cucurbitaceae > Citrullus > Citrullus colocynthis. The sequence goes on from QLSR01000147.1 coordinate 472,283, forward strand.
AGTTTGAGAAATTCAAATTGATTTTTAGTGGAATTTTCAACTTTTGCATGGTTGAAGTAGGAGGTGGTTTCCTCTCCTTCTTCCTTGAGCCTCCATATTACACCACTTAATCTGCCATCTTAATCACCTTCTTTAGTGTCAAATTGCATGTGAAATAGTTTTGCATGAATTCTTCTTTATATAGAAGAAAAAAATTTGGAAGATGGGTTGATGACCTTAGTGAATTTTGCTGAAAATTCTCTCTTACTCAAAACTCTCCAAAACTCTCATTTCTTCACAAATTTGGTCAAAATTCGTCACAATTTGGATCCCACAATCTATTCTAAGACCAGAAAATAACGAGAAAGATACTTTTTGTGGTCCACGAAGTGTTCGTGATCAAAATCTTGGAGAAATTAGATTTAATTTTGAGCTACAATAAGTAAGTGACATTCGTCTGTTTTTTGGTTTTGGAAACAACACTACAACAAATTATACATTCAATGACTCATGAATAGTGCCAAAACTAGAGGAGAAAGTGAAAAAAGAGTCATTAAATCCAAAATCACGCGTTTTTGGCTGGAAAAAATGGAAGTTTTCGGATTTAGCAGAATACATGACTGTTTTTATGTGTCATTGATTTATGACTGAAAAAAACAGTCATTGAATGTGGGTAGCAGTAACAACCATGAATTTGGGTGGAAAAGAACGCAAATTTTCGGATTTTTTCTACTATTTTGACAAATTTTATGTGTCACCAAATTATGACTAAAATTAAAAGTCATTAAATTGTGGCAATTTTTTCAAGTCATTAAAATTTTGCTAATATCACAACTTTTATGACTATATTCTTATGTCGTCAATATATAACTCATATTAATAATCATTAAAGAGCATGAACCAGAAATGATAATTAGTTATTTACTTGAGAAAAACATGTTTTTAAAAAAACTTATTGAGAACGACTCGCATCACCTTTGTCCCACATTAGAAAATTTGGGAATTGTGAGATAGTATATATATATGAGCACGGACTTGAATAAATGTGGACATTGGGAGTAAAGTGGAGAGATTGGCTTGATGCTGCTTGAGCAATTGTGAGTGCAAAAAATAAAAAATAGTTTCATTTTTTTCAATTTAATTTATTTAACTAAGATTTTTTATTTCTTCAAACAATTAGGTGTATAAATTACCTTCTCTAAATTTTTAAATCACTTTTTTTAATATATATATATATATATATATATATATATATAATTTATTATTTCTTTTAGGGTTTTATTCTTTTTTGATTTTTCAATTTTGCTGCGCCCGCCCACCTCTCCCTTACTCTCGGTCTCCCTCCTCTCGCTCGAGTGCCTCCCTCACTCTCAATCTTAGACCTCCCCTGATTGCCTCCCTCACTCTTTGTCTCAGACCTCGCCGACGCCCTCTCTCTCCTCTCTCTCTCCTCTCGCCTCTCGGTCTCCCTTTCCTCTCACACTTCGATTCGACGACAGTTAGATCAGAAAGACAGAACTCCGACTTTCCCTCTCCTCTCGGTCTCCCTCTCCTCTTGTGAGTCCATCCTCTGTTCTTCATTAAATTTCAAACTGCAAACCTCAATTACTTGTTTTTTTTTTCGTTTCTTTATTGATTGGTTTATTGTTTCTATTCTTAATTCAGGGCTTCACTAACTCAATATTGTTTTCTTTTGGGAATTCAACATATATTTGCTACTTTCGCTTGTGCATTTGTTAACATTGTCCCTGTGGTTACTTTCCTACTTGCTCTTTCATTTGGGTAAGTTTGGTCTTTTCATTCTCACTTCAATGTCACTTCTCTAGTTTTCAAGGGAGGGAGTATTCTTTAGTATATAAAAAGAACAAATGATTGAAATGAATAGATAGAGAGAAAGTGTGAAGATTGGCATCTTAAAAAGTGGCCAAGTAGTCATTATTTTTGCATACGTACCCTGCATTTTAATAAAACCAACAAAAATTGAAAAAGAGAAAGTAAAAGAGTGGGTTTGTTGATATGATAGTGAATTGATTTTGATTTTATAATTAGTGGAATAGTATATATGTCACTTTGTATGCACTCTGTATGACGAGCTAAGGTTGGAACTATCACTTACGCACTTTTTGTCTTTATTTTGAGCTAAGAAGCCACGCTTAGGTGTCCTTTTAGAAATTTTGAGATGCAAACTGTCCATGTACCCAATTCTCATTTCTTTTTACTTGGTTGTGCATATCGAAAGCATGCTACATAGCTAACTTAACTTATGTAATTTGTGGAATAATATATATGTTACTTTGTATGCACTCTGTATGAAGATATGAGGTTGGAACTATCACTTATGCACTTTTTGTCTTTGTTTTGAGCTGAGAAGCCACACTTAGGCTGCCTTTTAGAAACTTTGAGATGCAAACTGTCCATGTACCCAATTCTCATTTCTTTTTACTTGGTTGTGCATATTGAAAGCATGCTACCTAGCTAACTTAACTTGTTGAATTAGATTGCCATTTATACCTTTCTATGATAGAAATGATCTTGACGAAACTACAAATTAAAGACCTTAAATAAACGACTATAGATGGACTTGATAAAAGTTATTGTCTAATATTATGATCTTATTATCAGGTTTCTTTTTTTGGGGGAGGGGAAATTAACAAGTTCTTAATTCCTTAATATTATGTGATGGACAAATCATGGATGGTCAAGAGTAGATTATCTAGAGAATACGAGGTGGGAGTTGAAACTTTCATTGAATTTGGTTTGTGCCATGGCAATGGTTCCAATTCCATTCGATGCCCATGTTTAAAATGTGGAAATCGTATATCTAAGGAGGTTTCGATAGTTAGGGATCATTTATATGTCAATGGAATTGATCAAAGTTATAAATTATGGGTTTGGCATGGGGAAGATTTAGCCACACACAATGTTAACAACAATTCAAATCCTGTGTTAAATGAAAACTATGAGAATGAGTATGATTTGTTTAACGTAATTGACATGGTTCAAACTTCTCATGATCAACTTTCTGGTGCACCAAATATGTTTGACACTATGTTTGACGATGCTAAAAAGCCATTATACCTGGGATGTAAAAGATTTACGAAGTTGTCATCCCTTGTGAGATTGTATAACCTAAAGGTTAGATTTGGATGGAGTAATTCAAGCTTTTTTGAATTACTATCTATAATAAGTGAATTTCTACTTGAGAAGAATGAGATGCCAATTTCTATGTAAAAAAAACATTAGGTGCCCTAGGTTTGAGTTACCAAAAATTAGGTGCATGTCCAAATGATTGTTGCTTATATAGAAATGAGTATGTAAAAAGCACCCATTGTCCTACCTGTAATCTATCGAGATGGAAGGTTCTTAAGAACTCAACAAAAGAGAAAAAAGGAGCATTTGCTAAACGTTGTGGTACTTTCCAATAGTTTCAAGGTTTATAAGGATGTTCAAGAGCGCTGAACATGCAAAAAATTTGTGTTGGTATGCTACAGATAGGAAGGTAGACGGTATTATGCGACACCTAGCTGATTCTCCATCCTGGAGGTTAATGGATCACCTATGGTCAGCTTTTGGTTTAGAACCAAGAAATCTTCGTTTGGGTTTATCCACTAACGGAGTCAACCTATATGGAGATCTAAGTACTAAATACAGTTGTTGGCCAGTCATTATTACAGTGTACAACCTCCCACCATGGTTGTGTATGAGGAGGAAGTTTTTAATGTTGTCAATGTTGATATCAGGGCCAAAACAACCAGGATATGATATTAATGTGAATCTAGCTCCGTTGATTGAGGATTTGAAGCTTTTGTGGAAAGTTGGAATTGAATGTTTTGATGCATACAGAGAAGAGTCTTTCACTTTGCGAGCAGTCTTACTGTGGACTATTAATGATTTTCCTGCATATGGAAATTTATGTGGTTGTACTGTGAAAGGGTATAAAGCTTGTCTAGTACGTGGAGAGGATACCAACTCAACTAGGTTACATCATGGAAAAAAAAATGTATACATGGGCCATAGAAAATTTTTGCCAAGACATCATCCGTATAGAAGACAAAAAAAAAAAAAAAAAAAAAAAAAAAAAAAA